>BMAO01001298.1:157500-202944 GCA_019973975.1 Trichonephila clavata
TTGAATTAATGTTGCTTTTTAAAACCACACAAGGGCTATCAACAATGATCCTCATTATTCTGAACTAAAATTAAGGCACTCGAGCCAAGATCTCACTCTCCTTTCTATGTTATATTCCTTTGAAGAAGCTTGAGGTTTTCATGTTTACAACCATGAAGTTTATGAATATAAGCCATAGGAATACTGTGTAAAATACAAAAAAAAATAACTTTTATTTATTTTATCCCTACATAAAAATAAATAAATAAATCCAGATAATAACAATGAGTACTTAATTTGAATAAAGGTGTACATAAACATTCAGTAAAACATAGTATTTACCTAAAAATCTGGCACATATCCAATAAAACTTTCAAAAGCAACATCAGACATTGAGAAGTAATTTTTTTCAATTAGATAAATCTCTCCTTCATAGGAAACTCAAAAATAGAAAATATCTCTCCAAGTAACACACCGCCATATTCAAATGTCAAAAAAAAAATGTACATGATCAAAGTAATGTCTTATTTCTTACGCACATGATTTGTTGTTGTCGTGTCCTTCCCACAGGGAAGGAATGAAAGTTGCCATTGCCTGTGAGACAGGTTGGACTTCTTAATGATAGATGGTGATACAACCTATCTCCCCCTCCACAATTTTGGCACGAAACTGAAGGGGAGGGAAATATTCTACAGCCCCCTGCACACGATTTATTGTCTATAATTATCAATGTGCGTTCATAAATGCACTCAGATTTTCGAATAAAATTACGAGGAACGGGAATATAGACAATTGGCAACAATATACATTTAAGTGTTAAATATACTTAGTCATGGTTTATCTTCAATAAAACTATTTTAATGGAAATAGATAATGATTAATTATAACAAACAAGAAAATTTTGCATGGCATGTTGTTTAACTTGTTTAAGACATAGCAATGCTATAATGAATGAATAGTTTAATAAGTAAAAATTAAGAACTTATTTCAACATACAGATTTTAGGTATTTGCATCTACAATAAAACACAAAGTACCTACACATATAAACTAAATTAAAATATACATGAAAATGATAAACTGTACTAACCCTTGTGGAGAATTTTTGGAAAAGCTTTTATTTGCAGCATTCTTAAAAGTTTTCAGATGTAGAGGATTTAGAATGTTTGCTGAATTCCCTTCTGGCCTTTTTACACACTAAAATTTTTAAAAATAAAATCAACACTCAGACTACAAAATTAAATTTACCAAAAGTGGATTTCCCAAACATCTGAAAAACAATCTTATTAAAAATATACATTTTTTAAAAAGAAAAAGGTTATATAACATGAATATACAATAATGAAATGCATTCAAAATATCACCTTTTTAGACAAAATATAACTGTCTACAAAGCAATTAAATACTTTGCACACATAATATGTGAATAATAGATTTATGAAAAGAGAAAAAGAAAAGTGAATCAGAGTCTAACTTACATCAGGATCTCGTAAATGTAATGCTAGATTAACAATGTAATGTACATCAACAACATTTGGGAAATGCATCAAATAATTTAAACAAGATGCATAATCACCCTGAAGCACTGAAAAAAATAAGCATTTTATAATAGGTTTCACTACTGTCAATGGAAAAATTTCAGAAAGTTTATTTAACTAAAATGAAATATAATATCATTACAAATAAAAAACAACTTACACAGTTCTCGTATTGAAATGAGCATAGCTACAAATACGTGATCAACTAATTCAAAAGTATTGCTATCAGCAAATATAGCATCCCAGATAATGAGTAAATCATGAATAGAAAATTCTCTTCCAAACAATAATCTCAGCCAACGACTAGAGGAGGAAGAAAAGTTTCAAAAATCTGAAACTCTTTAATTATCTCAATTATTATAAATTAATAGTTAAAGAGCAAACTTACATGCCAAATATTTGAGGAGTAATTTCCATTTGTTCAAAATACAAAAATAATTCTGTATCATGATGTTTTAACAGTTGCTCATAAATTCTTTTCAGTTTTCTTCCTAATAAATTACTAGGAACTGCAGTGCTTTGTGAAAAAGGTTCAGCAGTAATATGTTTCATATGCTAGGGGAGAAAGAACACATTTAAGTAATATACAAGACATTCCCCCCCCCCACACACACAAAATTATTGAAAAGCAAATTTGCTTCGACTTAAAAAAAACTGCTTAACAATAAATTATAGCAATATCACCTTTGAGTGAAAGTCAGCCATGGTGTACCAAGCTTCAACAGATTCCATCAACTGACTGAACATAAAACTTGCATAGAAAAAACAAATATATAAATATTTTACATCATTAATTTAATATATAAATACTCAATTTTAAACACACTTTTCTTTTAAAAAAACACCAAATGGAAATCAAAATATTTAATAGGATAGGAAGGAAAAAGAGAAGGAAATAAAGTAGTAACACATTACATATTTGAACATTAAAAGTAAATTTCCATGTATTCCAACATTTAGTTATTCAAAATAAAAGAACACAATATTTATGTGAAAAAGATAATTCTTTTGCTTTCCTGAAGCTACCTTCACCTCCCTACATAATCCCCACCCTCATTTAAACTTTTGTAATATTTGTTCATGAACTGCAGAAATCCCATGTTATGCTGTTAATTCATTGAGTTATGTAATGACTGCATTCAAACAAGAGACCGATTGCCCGAACAATGCTCTACAGTGAGGAAGGCTTTGTAGAGGAATCATGCTTCTTCAAACGAATGCCCATCCTCACATTGCCACTTGATGAATTTTTGGATCATTTGGACTGAAAATTTTTTTATCATCCACCCTATAGTCTAGACCTTGCTTCGAGCGATTCTGAAGGTTGTGAACAAATACAATAAATGTTTAAATGTTGAAAGTGAAGGAAACTTCAAGTATATGAGGGTAACTCTGAAATTTGAGATACGTGCAGACATGAAGTTACAAAAGAAAGAAGGCTCAATTTATAAATTATCCAATACTTTTATTCAAATATTGTTAAATGAAAATCCAGGTATTGATCTTGATGAAAAGAGCCATCCTGCTAATGCCTTATTTTACTTCAGCACCACACATTTTTCAAAATGTTGTGGCACATCATGCCACAACAGTGTCATTAACATCACAGTTTAAAGCTACACAAGGGCTATTAGCAATATAATTTTTTTCTCGTAATTTTAAGCCTTGGTAAGTGATAAGCCATCTGAGAATCCCTATCTTCCACACTATGCCACCATGAGGACTTTGGGCCTCAAAAGATTTATCATGCAACAGCCCTTCTACACAGTTGGTCTTCAGTCACACCAAAACTTGAACCCAGAACTCAAGAGTGCTGACCACTAATTCACAATCATGACAACTTAGCTAAATCATTTACTACATCATAACCTGGTACAGTCTGATCGAGTACCAGCAATCGCGGCACAGTGCACAATCAGAAACTCCGTAACAATCACTATCCAATGATGAAGTTTTTTGGATGATCTTTGAAGTGTTTAGTTTGGGATATAAGGAGCAGGGAGGGTTGTTGAAACCAATACATTCCACATATTTACTGTGCATGCAAAAACTTTTAAAAAGAAATCCCCCATATTTTGTAGCTTTTAATTTTCATCCCCCTTCAATAACTGATCTTTAATAAAAGGAAACATTTTTCATTTCCACTTTTTTAATGAAAGATACTGACAACTTCAAAAGGGAATCTTCTGTTTCCTGGTCTAAAAATATGTAAATGTCCTATTACTGTACTACCTTTTGCTAAAAAAATCCAAGTTTGTGTAAAAGGCAACTTTTGTAGTATATAATAAGAAAAGAGAAAAAAATTTTCAGTCCACCCTAGTATACATATCACAAAAACTGTGGACCAAGTTTTTCAACAAATATTTGAATACAAAAAAAAATGAAAGTTTTCATCTCTCATATTTTATTTTTCTTTAGCACTAATTTAACCACTTGCGATGGAAAGACTTGCCACACACGTGGTAATGTTTTCGTCACAGAATCACCCACAACGTGGTATATATGTCATCATGCGACTGTTACAGAAACGACCATTCTGGTACATGTGTCAGTGAATTTTTTCCCAGTGCAAGTGCTTAAACACACAGTACACTTGAAAATTGTGAAGACTCATTTTATTGCTAAAATTTATAATAAACTGATCATGCAGTTTGAGATATCATGCTAGTATTTGAACATATAGCATAATCATTAAATACTTATAATCTTAATATACAAAGATAATGCATTTACTTACAAAGCATCATGTTCAATATAATTTTGATTTAGCAGAATATGAATCTCCAAACTATAAATTAAAAGGAATAAAAAAAATTTATTCAGATTATATTGATTAGCTCAAAAATAAAAAAAATTAAGGTTTCAAAACTACATGTATCTTACTCTAAGTCGCCAGTTTCGGAGGCTTGTAAATAAGCTTGCTGATCATAGTGTAGGACGAATATAATGGGAGCAAGAAGTTCATGCATGCCCTGAAAATTAATTCAAATAAATTCCCAAAACTTTATTTTAAAACAAAGTTAATAAGGAAAAGGTCTTACTTGCTTATACGATAATTCTGGAAACTCACGGGCATATGAAAATAAAATATTTATCATCATCTTTTGAATATTAGGTGTATGAAAAAACTCAATTTCTGGAAACCTGTAAAAAGGAATTTAAAGAGTTAAAAAGAAAAAAACATTAACAAATTGAAATGTTACATGAAAAAAATAGTAAAAAATACATACGTCCGTACAACATCTTGTTGTATAGTTACTTTTAATTCAGTGTCTTGAAAATACTGGTTCCAAGGACTCTATAAAATGTGAGGGCCAAATATAAATTTTAAAAATAATCAATACTAATGAAAAAGTAGCAATTTTTAGTATTTTAAGGCTGTCTTCATATCATGTTAAAGAATAGGACACAAAATCAAAACAATTTTTTGAAAAAAAAATGCCCCAATATTACATTTTGACTTCACTATCCTACAAACAGCAAATTCTATTATATTTTTTATTTCTAAATCAATCCATATCAATCTTTTCTTACATAAAATATGTTTTATACCTTGTCTCCTACATTGCAGCATAAAGCTGGTATTTTATTTAAAGTGCAAAAGTAAAAAAAATTATGCATTTATAAAATACTTCACTTGATTGATTGTTTATTAACATCACATTTATAGAAGTGACTCATGGGCTATTGGTCACAGACCTTGTAGTTTTGAATAAAATAACAAGGATGAAGTCTAAGCTGGCATTCCACCCTTCATATTTCCCCATTACTTAAGCATGAGAAACTTGTGCCCCCAGCCTGTTAAGCGTGCATCAGCCCTACTACACATCACTAAAAATTCTATAAAATGCAATATAATAAATGAATTAACATAATTATGCAAACTCATTTTAATATTAAAACAATTTTTTAATTGAAATCACATTCAGTTAGGGCTCTGCTACGTAACATAACACAAGGATAGTTTTAAATACAGAAGAAAAATGCATATAAAAATATATTTAAAAATAAATGCAATCTGAAATTCATAAACATACTAAATAATACCCCACTCTCGAAATATTCAATCACATCAATATAAAAAAAAACATCAGATTTAAAAAATAATGGATCCAAATTAAAAAAAGTTATTTATAAATTTATTTAATATGTATAGGTGAATTCATTGAAAACTAAATAAATAAAATGCTCAATGTTTTAACAGATATAATTCCTCATCCAGGATACTAAAGTGACTGATCAAAAATGACAAGTTAAGAAATATAGAGAGAAATATTTTTTAAAAAATAGCAACATTTTTACTACCATCAACTATTTTTTTCATATGCAGCATTTAATTTTCGTAAGCAAAGGTAACATTGTTTTAAAATTATCCAACAATTTTATTCAAAGGAATGGACTGCAAAGTCAGATTTTATAGGCCATTTGGATATTAGCAATTTTAATAAAAGAAAAAAAAATTGTCTAGAAGATGCTATCTCTTGCTTCACCACTATACACTTTCAAAAAGGTTTCGATCACAAGTTTAAAACACCATTCACCACTTGGATGTGACAAAAGAAGTTTTGTAGATTTTTTTTTATTCAAGTTTCATTTATTGCATCACAATCTTGAAAGACAGACAAAATTGCAGCTGTTTGATCAGATTCCATAACAATGAATGATGAATGGTGTTTATAGTTGATTCTCATAAGCCAATTTTTTTTTATTGGTGTCATACTGGAGGATTGAACTGATCATCAAAATCTCTTATGTATTTCTATTTGTTCAGAGTCAATATGTTTCAGTTTCTAGGTCTCCAGAATTTCACATTTGAAGTGTTTTGATAGGTCTGAGGCATTTTGCTCTTTGTTTTTCTTTCAAGCCTTTACTTATTTACATGTTCGTCACTAGCAGTAGGTGTGTAGTGACATCTTATATCAGTGATTCACAGCATTGTAACTGTGCTGTACCAAACAAGCTACCAATATGATTTAGGATGGAACATGCATGTGATATGCTTATGTGCTATGCTAAAAATCTCTTCTTTGAAGCACCAGTTCTACCTTTTTTCCCCACTTTTCAAGAAATTCCAATAAAATATGCAAATTCTCTTAATTTTGAACATTAGTACATAAGACTAGTATGAAAACACCAGAATTTTTAAATAATAATGAGATCAATAACAGTGTTTAGTACATGATAAAGTCAGCTTTCTTCTCTGCTGGCTTTTAAAACTTTGCACAGAACAAAATCCTTGCTACAATATTTCACTTTCTTTATAGGCATATGAATATTCCGAGTAATATAATTATTTTCCCTTATCTACAAATATTTACATTCAGTACTACTTTTACAAATGAATCATCTTTTTTCTTTACAACAATATTGTAAAAAAATTAACACCAATATTAAAATATATCATGTTTTAAAAAAAGTTTGCTACAGTAGCTGCTTTTTCAATATATTTTTTATCTCTTTTTAAAAGAAAAAATGTGTTTTTTTTAAACTTTGCATAATTTTGCAATAATAAAGTTTAATGCTTGCTGATTTTTTTAAGTTTTGAGTAGATTATTTTCAGTAGAACTGCTTCAAGAATTTACATATAAATTCGTACATTAGAAAATTTGTCCATATTTTTCAATAGTCATCTTGATCAATCCTTTTCCTCTATTTACAAAATATTTTAAGAATCTGAGAATAAATTTAATAGGTTTGATTTTCAAATACAATGAGAATGAATAATGAATCATTACAACATTTAATCTTATGATTGCTTGAAATTACTATAAACAACTAATAAATTATCCATTTTATTTCTGGCAATTGATGCAAATTGTCTCAAATTAAATTAAAAGAGAAAAAAAATCTGTATTGACACAAAATAGAAGGAAAAGAAACCATATGTAGTATATTTGTTATTTCTCATACAAAAATAAATACCTCATATAAAAAAATATTTAACCACAACAAGGTAAAAAAAGAAAGGCACAAGTTTCCTAAATGTAAGAAAAATATAATTAGCTTTGTTCATGCATTCTTATGCTTTTTAAGAACTTTTTTAACAAACTAAAAAAAAAAATACCTTTATCTTTTCTCATGACTAAAATTCAAAAAAAAACTCATTTTTACTAGTGACTGAATAAAATTTAATAATGCTAAAATCTGGTCTAATTTCTATAATTTCTTTAATGCATTTAAATAAGTAACACTATTTAACAATATAAAATGGATATACAAACCTGTTGTGACTGAGATAAAGGATTATTAACAGTGATGTCCAAGCTATCAACATCTCGAGGATTAGTATCAAACTAGAATTTCAAAAACATGGTAAATTACAATTAAAATTGAAATAAAAGATGTTTTCTCACAGAACATATTAATATATATATATAAGCCTTTTACACTAAAAAAACTTCTTATGATCATTCAAATTAAGGTAGTAGTCCAGTGTGAGGGCTTCAAAATTTTTTTTAAAAATCTGCATTTTTTGGAGGAAAAACATTTTAAAAATAAACCCTAAAATTTTCAGAACAAAATTTTTAATATTTTCAAAGTTACAGTTAAAAAAAAAAAAGAGCAAGCCATAGTGTGTATGAAAGTGTGTTGACGTGCCAGTGACAGCTGCTCTGACATTCCCTCTTTTATTGTCCTTCTCTGTCCCTATTATTGTAAGATACGCAGGTATGGGTATTATAGCAAACCTTTTTGATTGACAAAGATGAAATATAAGAATTTTGTACAGTATACAAAACCCTCAGCACTTTTACTGCCCAGATTATTGGTGCAGATATCAACAATTGAAAACGAAAATTCAAGAAAGCACTTATGAACACAGTAATGTTTGGCGTGCAATTTATAAATCTTATAAAACGAGTGTAGGAGACTTCAGCATCTGACGATTTGTTGAAAAGATATTTGGGGGGGGGGGAGTAACACCCAAAATAATAACGAAAGTTTCAATCACTGTGTATGGTTGATTGATTTTGAGATTTATTGGCGCAAGAGCCGATTTCGGCTATATTGCGCCAAATATTTGTTTTAATATCTGTGGTCTAGACGAGAAGAGAAAGAAAGAATGAATTGAATGACAAGAAAGAGGGTCGAAAATAGAGAAGGATCACTAGGGTACCCCGGGTTTGTGAAACCCATGTTTACCAAAGACAGTAAACCCCGTGGGAAAAGGAAAAGATCACTAGGGCACCTCGGGATTGTGACACCCTTACTCACCTAAAGAAGGTGAGCCCCCTGAGGGGTCACTGTGTATGGAATTTCACTCCAAAGAATACTTTTACTGGGAAAAACATTTTGGAAATTGTAACTGCCTGCCTCTTTAATGAAAGTTTTCTACCTGTACTCAAAGTTATGGAGGTCATGGGTGTCACAATAGGTCAAACAGCCAGGGACTGTGCTGACACTGTTGATAATACAAGAATTTTGAGGGCAGAGAAAACTGCAGAAGCCAAAATAAAGAGGCCAGAACCTTACGCTGGGCTCTTTATGACACTGAAAATAATAACTTCAAAGAAACGGAAGGATTGCTCTATGCACCAGGCATAGTTGATTAATGTTTGTTGTCATAGTTGCCAAAACTTTAAATGAGTTTTTCTTGAAACCACATTTTTGAAATTTTGGGGAAGAATTGACACAAAACTACTCAACCAATTTAGATAAAAATTTCACCCATTATTCTAGATACACATAGCTAAATACATAACCTTTAAAACATTCATTTTTTTAATAATAAATTAATTTTTTTGAACTGGCAACGAAAAAAATTAGATTTTGAAAACCTTTTTTCACAAGACCGCCCTTTTTTTTAATATGCATATCATTGTGTAGTTAGTTCATTTGAACAAAGTCTACAGAAAAAAAAATCTCTCACTTTTTTATTTCAGATTACTACAAAAGGCTGTGTGCTTATCCAAAAAATCAGCTCACCTTTTAATCAAGGACTCCTCTTTGATATAAAAATTATAAGCAAATTAATGTAAATTTTAGGCAAACAAAATTTTTTGTACACGTTAAAATTCTTATAAAACCATGTAAAAATTACAAAGCAATCGCATTTTACTTTCTTGTAAAAAAAAAAGAAAAATGTATGAAAAAATGTCAGAATTTCGGCTAACACACACCAGACTACTACCTTAAATAACAAAATAATTCATTTGAATGAAATAATGTATGGGTATTCAAGATTAATTGAGAGATTAAAATCCTAATAATTTTAAAAATTAAACACTACAATAAGAAAACGAATAAATAGCAATTATTACCGAATTAGCTTAAAATTTGTTAATTTACAGAATTTTTTACAAAAATAAGAATTTTGGAGTAAATGAATTTCCTATTAATTCCTGGAAGAAGTCTTAAAACTTACTTCAACATGTTTGAGACACTGAATCACAACATTTTTGGAAACCATTATTTTACAAAAATAATTAAATGTTAATAGTTAAAATAACTTATACAGAACAACTGAACATTAACTGCTTGATTTTACAGAGGGAAAACTGGGACTTTTTCACAATAAAATATCTTATCCATCATTACTAAAATCGCTGTAGCAATACAGGGTGATTCTAATAACTCAGAAGTTATCAATGAAAGAAAGCATGATATTAAATGATACATTACAAAATTTAAAATATAGGAGAGGATTTAAAAGTTTTTTTTAGTCATCAAGTCTGATTCCAATAGTGAAATATATAATGGTTAGTGAAGTGAGTGCAGTACTATTGGGCCTGGGTTCCAATCCCCATTACATTACCTAGTAATGCACTATCCTGAAGTGTATTACTATCAGTCAGGGCACAGCTAGGTATCTAAAAACTCTGGCACAAAAAAAAATAGGACCCTATCTTAGTTGGGTTTTTATCAAGGAAAAAGTAAAAATATATGAACATTTTAAAAATACAAAGTTATATTAACATCAGCTCTTTATTGTGTCCTGCAGAACATAGAAAAAAAGCCAAGCTAACTAGAGTACAACGTCGTTTATCCGAATCAATTGGGACCGGACACCGTTTGGATACGCGATTGTTCAGATAACCAAAAACCAAATGCGATCCATGCAGTATATGATACTGCACACTATACAAATATTGAAAATCATCACATGCAGGAAAAAAAGTCAAATAGGTGCAAACATTGCAATTTTACCTTGATTGTGGAAAATAATCACTTATTTTTCGCTGTAGCATTGTACACCATTTTTTAACTGCAAGGTCTGTGATTCTCTTCAGCAGCAGCAATTGAGTAGGACAGCACTCTGATTGTTGTTCGTAACACTCCATAGCTGTCTCTAAACGCAGAAAAAGCATCAGCATTTGATGGACCCTTGCTACTTTCATTGTTGTTTTCCTCATCTTCATCCATTTCATCGTCTACAGGGTCGGATTCTCCCTGCACAGAAGTCACTATCTCGTCATTATTTAGCATTTGAGATCCAGTCTTCTGCATCGCATGCTATCCAGATTTCTACATCAACAAAACTCAACAAAAGAGGAGGTATACACCCCCTCACTTGGAAACAAACTGAGCTAATATTCTGCGCAGATGTTTACCAAATCACAAAACTGAAATTTCTCAAATATCCCTCACCTTGGGTTTTCTCATCACTTTTGGCCTCACAGGAAACAAATGTTGAGCATTGCACTGTTCGAAAACATATCCGGACTTTGGATTGGATATTTGACACTCCGGATAATAAACGTCTGGATAAACAACGTTCTAGTGTACTACCTACAAGTATGTCCATGAGTTTTCTTGTGCAATCACTCATGATCTCTCATGTACATTCTTCTTGATCACTCATGTACAATTTTACACCACAACAAACCTCTTCCAGAACAGTTCTGAAGAGATTAGGAGCTGCCGGAACCAGAAGACGAGAAGCAACATAATAGATAATAAAAAACTAAACAATAACGAACAAGATTACAAATAATAAAAAAGACATTAGGAAGTAAAACGATATAGATAAAGAGTAATATTAAGAACAAATTAACAATTATGTTAACAATCTTTTCCTAGCTTTAGTTTTTGCAAATTTCCAATAACTTCGGTTAAATTCAAACTTCATCCGACTTTACTTTCAATTTCTATTAGTGGTAAATGTCAGAGTCAAGCTTGGTCCACGCCCTTTCTTAAATAATTTAATTATTTTTAATTTTCTAAATGAACTTTCAGTTACTGTAAAAATGACAGGAATGGTATAGAATATTTTTTTATCAATAATTTACTTTTCTAATTTATGCAATGCATTTCATATGGGCTTAAGTACATACTGACATTAAAAGGAAGGAGAAACGTAATTCTATGCTACAAAACATTGTTGGGGAATCTCTGGTTATTTATTTCTTTTGGAGGACCGAACTCTCATCCATCCAAGGGTTTAAAGCTACAAAATGGTCAACCGAAATAAACAGGAAATGATACAAAAAATATGCATAAAGAAAATGCCAAACAATTTCATTGCAATAATTATTTTTAAAAAATCAACCTCTGCTAAAGAACAGAGATGGGGAGACAAAATTGCATCAGTCTATTGTAGATACAAGTAGATAGCAAAATATTGAAAAAGGTAACTAGCTTATTATGAATCATCTTGTCGATAAAAATGTACCCATGATGTAATTGCTACCTGTGTAGGTTTTTAAAATGTTATAATAAGTATAGTAAAATTTTAATGGGACTTGAAAATTTATTTTTAAGTAACAGTTTATAGAAGAATTTAAAATATAAACTTTTCAATAAGTAAAGTTCGCAACACTATACAAACAACAGAAAGAATTTAGGGGAATACCATACTAATATATAGTTCAAAATTACTTTTACATTTATTTTTCAAAATTTACTTTTATGCTTATACCTTAAAAAAGGGAGAAATTATCATAAGTTCGGCTTGTTGTTGGTCAGGGTCCAATGGCCCCAGTGCAGGGCACCACCTTGTCCATTGGTAGGAATGCCACTAATAACAGTAAATACCTTGTATGTATAGGCAAAATATTGAACACTATTACACTA
Organism: Trichonephila clavata; assembly: GCA_019973975.1. Taxonomy (NCBI): domain Eukaryota; kingdom Metazoa; phylum Arthropoda; class Arachnida; order Araneae; family Nephilidae; genus Trichonephila; species Trichonephila clavata. Next base: position 170,027 of record BMAO01001298.1, read on the forward strand.
TTGTGTTTGCCAATGTACAATCACGACCATCACAAGTTTTGAAATTCCTGATAATCCCTCTAATAAATAGTCTCAAAATTTTGTTCATAAAATGTTAAATATCTATCAACATAACATTTATTGTGAATAAAAATGATTTGTGTGAATGAGTGGCTGCATGGTGCCACGTTTTTGTAACTGTGAAGAAGTTGTGTGACATCACTATGATCTGTATATAAAACGGGTGAAGCAATCACATGTGCTTGCTCACTCGGCAGTTCTGAATAAAGTTAGTTACTTTAATTTACTGACTGATGACTGAATCCCTTTCTACCAATGCTGGGCATCTGGTAGATGCAGACCACAGAACTTTAGAATCAATTTTGTTCCATACATAATTTGTGGTGCCTAACGTGGGGCAGAGTGTTTGTTGGAGGTGAAATTGAAACCGAATTACAAACTATTGAACTTTGAAATTTGCGAACTATAAAAATGGAAGTGATAGTTCAAAGGCGAAGCTAAAGACTTTTTGGCCTTCTGGAGGCAGTTTCAGAAAATTCATAACGATAAAAGCATCGCACCGGAGGACAAGATGCAAAATTTATTGCAATTCGTAGAACCAAAATCGAACGAACGATTAGTGTTGAGTTTCCTTGTGATGGAAGAAAATTATCCTAAAGCTATTGATCAATTAAAAGAGAGATACGGCCATGAAGACTTGCTCGTACAAATTTACATACGTGAACTCTTAAATTTAGTTATGAAGAACGCTGAGTCTGGAAGAACGAAAACGGATTTGCCCACCTTGTATGATAAACTTTAAGAAAAATTATGGTCGTTGGAGAGCCTTGGAGGAAAACAAGAAAAATATGAAGACTTTTTAACACCGTTGGTAGAATCCTGTTTACCCGAGGAAGTCATGATCACCTGGGAAAGAAAACGGAATAATGAAACAGAAGCCAAGGGATCGCGAACTCTAGAACATTTAATGACTTTCCTTCTTTTGGAAGTTCAAGGGGAAGAGATAATGCAACTGGCTAAATTCGGTTTCGGCCCTACTATCTGAAAGAGAGATCCCCCATCCAAAAGGATTAAAATTGAATTAATGACTGCATCAGCCCTGGTGAGCTCTCAAAGTGCTTCAGGTAAGAAAGTTAATAACCATTTTTTGTGAGAAATATCATCCGAGTGAAAAATGTTATAATGTTAGAAAAATGTCTTTGATTGCTAAGAGACAATTATTATTAAGAAAATGTGCTCGTTTTATATGTTTAAATGTATCTGGTCATTTGAGTAAAAATTGTGATGTTAAACATACCATTAAGTGTTCTAAATGTAATTATTCCCATTTTGAAATTATGTGTCCAAAAGTAGATAAAAATATGATCAAAAATGTTCTATAATAACTGAGAATTCTCTATCAAGTAACTGCAACAGAAATGAAAGTATTTACTTTCAAACTCTCTGCGTTTTTATTCAGATCAAAGGTCGGGAAAAGAAAGTGCGAGTTCCCATTGATTCCGCTTATGAAAATAGCTATATCAGTGAAAGTGTTACTAGTATTTTGAAGGCCACTCCTTAAAGAGAGGAAAATTATATATTGTGTAGAAAAATAGATATGTGGAATATTGTGTAGCTGTTCTTTTCTGTTTTGATGAAAAAGAGATATTTATTGAGAAGACTAAATTAATTATGTTGAAAGGATGTTTTAATTTACGTATTTTTGAGAGCAATGTGGTAAGTAGAAGTGTTGATAAACACACAGGTGAAACTTTTATTTTGGGTATCATTTGGGACTTGGATAATGATGTTTTGAAATGTTGCATAAATTTCGAATGATTAACGTGTGAAACGAAAATAACAAAACGATTGGTTTTGTCTACTGTACAAAAAGGTTTTGATCCCATTGGAATGTTGGTGCTGTCTACATTGCTTCCAAAATTACTATTACAGAAACTATGGAAAATGAAATTTGCATGGGATCAGGAACTACCTCAACATGTTGTAAATAAATTTATGAAATGGTGTAACAAAATTTGAATTTTAAAAGATGTAACTGTGCCACGTTGTAAGAAAATTGATATTTTAACTGAATTGCATGTATTTGTTGATGCAAGTAAGGGGTCATATGCAGGTTGAGTCTTTGCTCGATCAATAGTTGATTCTAGAGTTAGTGCAATTCTCGTTAGAGCGAAGTCTAGAGTCGATCCTCTCAAACCTTTGAGTATACCATGTTTGAAACTAATGGTTTGTTGTATAGGTGCTCGACTTGTAAATTCTATTTTAAAAACTGTTAATATTCTGGACTCGAAAGTTACTCTTTGGTCTGATTCCACAACAGCACTTTGGTGGATAAAGAAATATAGAAATTGGTCAGTTTTTGTAGCTAATAGAGTAAAGGAAATTAGACAACTCATACAAATTCAATCATGGAAGTATGTCCCAGGAAACATGAATATCCCGGATTTACTATCTCGGACTGTTCTCCATGACAAATGCTTTATTCTAGATGGTGGGAGGAGCCTTCATGGTTGAAACAAAATTCGGAATATTGGCCAGATGGAGAAATCAGTTGCGAACTTCAAGAAGTTAAAGTGGAAATAAAGAAAACTAGAAATGCAAACGTTGATCTAGCAAACGATGCAACTGCAACCCCCCCCCTCCCGCTTATATGTAATGATGTGTCTGATTATGATAAAATTATTAGAGTATTTGCGTGGGTTTTAAGATTTGTAAATATTTATCTTAAAGACTATATAACAAATGTAAGGAGCATGAACTTTCTGTTGCTGAAATTGAAAATTCTGAGAAACAATTGATTCACTTAATTCAAACATATTATTTACCTGATGCTGAATCTTTAAAATTTGTTACCTTTATTGATAATGATAATATTTTAAGAGTAAAATCTAAAATAACTGAAAGAAATGATGAAAGTTCTTTTTTTATATCCTATATTGTTACCTGATAAATGTGAATTTACAAAACTTTTGATTAGATCTATACACAAAAAGAACTGTCATGCTGGAATTCAAATAATGCAATCATTAATTAGAGAAAGGTTCTAGATTATCAGATCTAGAAAAACTATTAAGAATATTTTAAATAAATGTGCTGTATGTGCTCGTTTTAAAGTGAAGTTATTGTCAAGCGGACCATCACCTTTACCACCACACTGAGTGACTGATGGTGCGATATTTGAAGTTGTAGGAATTGATTTTTAGCTGGACCTTTGTTTTTATAAACTGGCAAAAAGGTATGGATTGCATTATTTACTTTTGCAGTCTATCGTGCGCTTCATCTTGAGTTAGTAAACGCTCTGTCTTCTGATGCCTTTTTACGAGCCCTTAGGCGTTTCATTGCCAGGCGCGGGAGGCCCAGGATAATTTACTGTGATAACGGAACCAATTTCCGGGGTGCTTTCAACAACCTTGTGAAGTTGGATTGGAATAAAATATCGAGAGAAACATCAACTCAGAAAACAGTTTCGAAATTTATACCACCTACCGCCACATGGTGGGGAGGATGGTGGGAAAGGTTGGTTTGCCTTATTAAGGAACTTTTGAGACGTTCTCTTGGAAGATCAATATTGACCTATGAAGAATTGTATACTGTGATTTGTGAATTTTTAATTAAAAGTAGACCTTTTAACTTATATATCTGAAGATCCACAGGATTTAATCCCTCTTACACCTACAATGTTTTTAATAGAAAATGGCTGTTCTGATACTACCGAATTAAATTCGTGAGACTTAAGAAAAAGAATGAAATATAGAATTAAACTTTAAAATGATTTAAGGCAACGTTTCAGGTAAGAATATCTAGGTGAGCTAATACAAAAATAGAATCATAATCGGGTGAGTGAGCCCCGAGTTGGGGAAATGGTCTTAATTGGGGACGAAAATAAGAGACATATGTCTTGGCCTATAGCTAAGATTATAGAATTAATCCCTGGCCGTGATGGGGAAATTCACACAGTTTGGCTTAAAACTCAACATGGAACAGTAATACGCCCGGTACAGTGCATCTTCCCTTTGGAAGTACAAGTGATTGCAAATAACAATAAAGAGTTGAAAGAGGAATCAATTTCTGTTAAATGTACTAAACCTGAAAATGTCTTCAATACTAATGATGTTATTGTAAAAAAAATATACTTCTTCAGGAAAATTGGTTAAAGAACCAAAGAGACTTGATCTTTTGAATTATAAATGTTATAGGCTTGAGACTCTCCCCAAGTCTCAAAGGGTGAAAGGGTATGTTGTGAATAAAAATGATTTGCGTGAATGAGTGACTGCATGGCGCAATGTTTTTGCAACTGTGAAGAGGTTGTGTGACATCACTATGCTCTGTATACAAAACGGGTGAAGCAATCACGTGTGCTTGCTCGCTCAGCAGTTCTGAATAAAGTTAGTTACTTTAATTTACTGACTGATGACTGAATCACTTTCTACCAATGCCCGGCATCTGGAAGATGCAGCCCACAGAACTTTAGAATCAATTTTTTTCCATACAATTATGTTCTTATTTTTTTTATTAAAATGCATTTTATGACATACATTTTCATGTCTCGTAAAGAAACATTAATGTCCGCTAATATTACCTTATCCATTATTTCTTCATAGAGTTTTCTTTGAGATTTAACTGCTTCAATCCACATTTGTTTATCTTCTGGAAGGCAATGTAAAAATATCTACAAAAAATATACAAATTAGAGATTTTTGTTAATTATTTTGCATATAAAAGCTCACATGTAAATTTATTACAAAATTTCAGTCAGATTCACCACACTCACAAGTCATTTTCATTCCTTGATTAATCTATTGGGTAGATCTCAATGCTATTCAGTTCAAAACATTGATCATTGTCTTGAAAATTTAACATGTTAAAATTTGCAATGCATTTACTTTAGTCAAAAGTATAAAAATAAAATACTTTCTTCTTTTCAACTATCATAATATAAAAAAATTAAATGAAACTATTTATCCACATCTAACGAACACACACTATACTATAACTATATAACAAACACATACACTCATTTAAGCAATTACTTGTATTACAACTGAAGAAAAATTGTGATACGATAGTAACAGTAAATTTCAATTAAATTTTTTCTGAAAATTGACAATTTTGAAAGTAACATCAAAAGGCTTCATTTTAATGATTTATAACAATCAGGCACAAATATAAATTCCCTAAACATATCAAATATTAACATTAAAGCATATTTACTTCTAACAAACAACTACATAGACAAAACCCATGCACTTATGTTAACTAAAAATAACTTTTTGATAAAAAGATATAAATGCAAAGTAAATTCTCTTCTATATCATCACAAATTTTAATTATTTTTAAAATCTTTGTATTTTTGTTTATGTATTAATTAATAAAAATTTTGCAACACTAAAACATACATATTCACATAATAATTTTATATATTACGCCCTGTACGATATGTTCTATATTTTTTATAAGGTTCAAGACTTTTTAGCAGTTAAATAACTAACTTAACATTAAAGCTTTTTGAAAATACAATATTCATCTCTTCATGCATTATAGAAAAAATTTACATCTTAAAATAGGATCTAAAACACAGGAATAAAACAGAAGTTTAACTACATTAATTTATTTAAGTCTACATTAAAACAAGTTATATATATATATTTGAAATAAATTTATAACCTATTCTGCATATACCGTAAAATCCAGTGTATAACACGAAAAAGATGAGCATAGAAAAGGAATTAGAAAATTAGAATCTGCATATATCCAAATACTGATTTTTTTACAAAGAAATGACATTTCTTATGAACTTAAAGGGTTGTATTTCTAGAAATACATTATTTTTTCAAAAGAGTGCAATAATAACTCGAATAAAGGACTTCAAAACACACGAGCATTGCATACGTGCATTTCAAGTTTCTTCGTAAGAAAGGGGGTGCGCATTATACGACGAATGTATCTTAAAATCAAATATTGCAGCTCTAAAGTGTTAACCAAAATGGTAAAATTATCTCATCCCCTTTTAGCTGAATGGTCCGTTAGCAATCGTCTTTACTTGAGTGCCAGTCACGTGTTTTCCATGAGGTTTAATCACGTGATTGGAAGCCGTTGAGAAGGCAGTGACTCCCACTACGGTAGATATTTAAACGAGATGTTTTTACTTTGATTCTCTCAATCTAATTTACATTACGTTGATAAGTTATCCTACTTTGGCTAGCAGACATGTATTGTATGCTCAAGAGTCTAGGTTTTAATCTACTGTGTTTTGGATGTTTTGACCTATTTAAGACTAAGTTATTGTTATGAATATTATGAATCGGATTGCTGAATTATTATCAGTTAATAAACAAATTTCTGAGGGCTTATATAGTCATATTCAGGTTTTCTTTACTGTACAACTCTGCTGCCATGTAGTTGTGGCAAAGAAAAGGTTATGGGCATACATGCTATAACCTGAAAAAGTTTTTGTTGCCGTCGGAGATTGACTTTTTTTTGTCGAGATGGAGGGGCTGAAGATTTCACCACCTTGTGCTCTCTTGACTTTTCTGCTAAGAATAACTTTTGGTCATGGTGTCGTTTATAAAATGGCTGTTTCGGGTTATCAAATAAAACCTTTGGACTATTCCAATTATGTTTCGTGGTCAACAGATGTTCATTTTTTATTGCATGAAAAGAACTGTTTTGAAATTGTGGCTGGCAAAGAAAGTGCTCCCGAGGACAAGGAAGAAATTAGGCAAGAGTTAAGGGATTTTAATGCATGTCAATGACTGGCGTTTTCAATTCTGTATCTGAATATCAGCACCAAGTATTGCAATATTATTGAAAGCGTATGTTGAGACTATCTAAATTTTATTTCAATCCATCATTTCTCCTCTAAATAATAGTAATGGTGTGGTTTTCTTAAGATAAAAGAATATGAGCTTACAAAATTATTCTGACTCAATTTATTCCATATTCCATTCTATGCTATTACAAAAACGTTGCCATTCACTAAAATACAAAACTTTTCCAAACATAGATAATAAATAATCAGCACATGCAGTTACTCAATTTTTAAACAAAATAAAAGTACAGTAAATTAAACAAAGCTTTAGAAAATATAAAAAATAACTTTAAAATGTTTATAAATAACTGCACATGCTTTTCAGTTTCTAAATGAAAAGACTTATTTCTCAACAAAAGGGCATGTAAAAGCGTAACTGATCTTGAAGAAGCCAGGAAATTGTTAAAGGACAACATCGGACTTGACAATAAATCATAGCAAATGCGGCGATTTAGTGAACTTTTCCAGAGCAGAATCCAACCTAATGAGAAACTAAATATTTTTTCACAAGAATTAAAAGGATATCCGACTAATTGGAATCTATTGGAAAGCCTATAGATGATACGTACCAGTGTTATCAAATGTTAAGAAGCCTGCCATCAAAATTTGACTCTATTGTGCAAAGCATCCTTGATGGACTGATGATAGGTTTAAATATAAAGATGTTTTGTTGGAGTTGGTTGCGGAAGAAACAAGAATCGATTTTCGAGTCCACAGAGGAGGCAACATGAGATGTTTAGTGTACAGAAGTCAAAGATAAAGTGCTACTATTGCGGTAAGTTTGGGCATTTTAGGAGATAATGTGCCACATGCTACATCATCTGGTACATCTAATCGATGATCCAGAGAATACAGAAAAACTAGTCCAAAATTACATCAACATCCAAATGTGCCATTACCTGTTGGATCTCCTGTGTCATGTGATAGGTTCCATTATGCTTTTCGAGGTGGTAGATGTGACAGAAGTTATCCATTTAAGGACCGAAAAGACCTAAGCAGGTACCATGACTTAACAAACTTTGTAACACACCAAAATGAAGGTAAGAGTAAATTGTCCTTTTTTCTTGCTGAGGCTAAGTTGAGCTGTAATGTTGGCAAAGACACTTGGATTGTGGATACAGCTACTAGTAATCCTTTCACAATTAATTGTGAAATTATTACTAGAAGACTTGTTTATTAATTTTGTAGATGTTGGGAGTTAAAATATGGTACTAGCTGTAAATGGTGTTGAATTTTCCATAGAAAGAAAGGGTGGTTTAATGCTCATGAATACTTACCTAGAACTGCATTCTTTCCTAGTAGACTAACTAAAAATTTAATATCCGGCCCCATGCTTCAGCAGAGTGGGTTAAAATTTATTGGTGAAAATAGGCAAATTAAGGTTTATGCAGGAAATAAACTAGTTTTTAAAGCTAATCTTGAGCAGGGCTTGTATTGCGCTTACCCAAACATTGAACCAGAATATGCATCTAGCGTTGAAGAGGCCATTCAAATTGAAGGGAAGCCAAATGATTTAATGATCTGGCATGAAAGATTTGGTCACACAAATGTTGATTATACCCTAAAAACCAGTAATTTATATGCTGTAAGATATTTATCAAAGCTTAAAAAGTCACTTAATTTTGAGTGTGAAACATACAGTTTGAATAAATACAAAATGGTTTTTTTTTTCAGTCACACAAGAACAAGAACTAAAGCTCCTTTAAACTTATTGCGTTGCGATGTTTGGGGACCAACTAGTGTAATTGGTGAAAAGACAGAAAAGTATTACTAGTCAGTACTTGATGATTATTCATGTAGAATATGTATTTTTCCTGTTTGTCAAAAATAGGATACTTATGACACTCTAACCAAATTTATTATAATGGCTGAAATGCAGCTGGGTTTAAAAGTTAAAGCTTTTTGCTCGAATATTGGTGGAGAATTTATTGCCAGTATTTTAATCGATTTTTTTGTAGAAAAAGGTATAAAACACACAAAAACTAACATTGATATGCCACATCAAAATGGTGCTTCGGAAAGTCTTAATAGATCAGTAATTGACGGAGCTAGGACAGTGTAATCAGAAAGTAGACTACATAACAGTTTCTGGCTTTAAGCTGTACTATATTTTGTACATGTTTGGAACAGATTACGTCATTCTGGTCAAACTCTTATGCCAATTGAACTTTATACAGGTATTAAACCCTACATTAGACATCTAAGACCCTTTGGATCTGGCTTGTATGTGGGAACAACTAGGCCTTTAAAGGGGAAGCTGCACCAAAAGCTTAAAAGGGTACATCGGTTGGTTTTGCTCCAAGAACTAAAGGATACAGGGTGTGGATACCTGAGGATTTAAAGGTTATTGAAACTTCTGTTTGGTTCCAGAAACCTCAGAAGAGTAACAGTGGAGCGGTGCTAGTGTCCCCAGGTTTAAAGTTTTTTTTCACTACAAAGTGGTTGAAAATGATGATAATGATGATGAAGAAACGGTAGATAATATCCCAGTCTCCTTACCCCAAAAATTCAGATTCAGAAACTGAGGATGAAGAGTTAACTAAAACCAATAGTTCCATAGTTCCTGTAAAAACTACACAGAAACGTGTAGTGGTTCCACAAGCTGATGGTTCCAGAAACGACATATATTACTATGAAGTAGGGAAATCTCAAAGGTTAAGGTCATACAATGAAATTAAAAAATATTGCAAGGATAGGAATCTAGATTTTGATTAAAGTATTTTTTATTTAAAGGTGAAGGATACCTTCGAAGAAATAGTGAACCCACAACCCAGTGTGTCAGGTGTCCACAGTGTAAAAGTTAAAAATAATACATGACTAGACATTTTAATCCCTAGAACTTTTAAAGAGATGGATAAATACCCTGAACAGGAATCATGGTGAAGGGCAATGGATGAAGAGTTCAAAAATCTTAAATTCAGAATAGTATGGAAATTACTTCTTGATAAGAAATTATTAGGTTGTAGGTGGGACTATAATTTGAAACAGGAAGAAAATGAAAAAGTAATACGATATAAAGCTAGGTTAGTAGCTCAATGTTATTCACAGGTTAAAATTTAGAGCTATGAGGAGACTTTTTCTCCTGCTAATTTTCTGCGATAAGGTTATCCTTTTCTCTGTTGGTAGTGTGGCTGAAGCAGAAACACATTTAGTGTGATGTCACTGGAGCCTATCTCTATGCACCATTAACTGAGGAGGTGTATATGAAGCAACCACAAGGGTATGTAGAAAAGGGAAAAGAGAATCTAGTTTGTAAATTAGAACGAAGTTCATACAGACTTTATCAGAGCAGTACGGCTTAGTATTTTGAATATAAATATAGGAATACGTATAGTTAAATGGTGGTATAATAATTTTAATTATTCAAATAATCCTGAGTTGTATGTTGCAACTTAGGTTATTTGAGAATATTTTTTGGTTGGGTCAAGCATGAAGGCTGAAATCGGACATGTTTTTTATTGCATGTAGATTTGGAAAAGATGCATAAATTCATCTTTTTTTTTATATATATATGTGTAAAATTCATTTCTATTTGTTATTTTATCTATTTATGTAATGTTGAAGGCACATGGTTTTTAATCTAATGTAAAAAGTGTTTGATTTCGGCATGTATAAATTTAAATATTAAATAAAATTTCTGAAATTGTAAACTCTGAGCGGAGACTGTATGTTTTCAGGTGATGAGAGGTGGGTCATTTTTTAACCAAAAAGGTAAAATTATCTCATCCCCTTTTAGCTGAATGGTCCATTAGCGATCATCCTTACTTGAGTAACAGTCATGTGATTTCCATGATGTTTAAGCACGTGATTGGAAGCCGTCGAGGAGGCAGTGACTTCCACTACAGTAGATATTTAAACGAGATGCTTTTACTTTCTCATTCTAATTTATGTTACGTTGATACCCTCTTCTACTTGGACTAGCAGACATGTAGGTTTCAATCTACTGTGTTTCAGATGTTCTGACCTATTTAAGTCTGTAATTGTTATGAATATTATGAATTGGATTGTTGAATTATTATTGGTTAAACAATATCTGAGGGCATATATAGTCATTATTCAGATTTTCTTTAATGTTTAACTCTGCTGCCACATAGTTGTGGCAAACGTAAAGTATGAGTTTGTGTTATTGGGCGGTGAGCCTTATACACCAGATTTTATGGTACATAATACTGTATCATACAAAGAAAAATGAGAGAGAGAGAGAGAATAACTTTACCTTCCAACATATGCTTCTAAAGTGAGAGGACTTTAAAGTACCTTTCATAGCACACAATTTTAATTTCTCAAGATAATATTTATTTGAAAACAAGGAATCCCATTCTTTTCTGAAAGTAAAAATCAATAACTAAAATTAATAACGAAGAAAAACTATGTAATTTAAATATCTAGATGAATATATTAATTAAATTAATCCAAGTTTTACACATGGTTTTTTTATATACTAGTTTTTCTTAGTACTTTTTAAATGGGGTCCTTTTCTTTATAATAGCAAAGGTAAAAATAACTATATATATATATATATATTTAACCTACAACCTTCGCTTGTAAGGCTAAGAGTTTGCTATTATAGTACTTTGACCATATTATTTTGATTTATATTGTAGTCTTATATTTCTGTTTAACTTTATTTATTTATGACAATATGATAAATGATTTTACATCCACTAAATAATGCCATACCTAACTAGTAAGAAACAATTTGTTTATTAACATCTAATATATAAACAGCACTGAAAATAAATCTGATAATTCATTTGTTTCATGTTACAGAAATCCTATTTTGGATTTTAATTTTTTGTGCTTTTTACTTTAAAAATAAAATCTAAGAACAAATTGTTCAGCATGGAAAAGAATAGAAAAATCTTACTGATATTGACTCATCAACTCATCATATTGCATGCAATCAAAATTTGATCCTAACAAATTGGTAGCTTCAATTGCTCTAGTTACCATGATGAATCTGAAAATAGAAACAAAATAAAAATTCAAACTTAGTTGCAATTAACATTATATTTAAAGAAAAGGCCTTTAGTTATAATTAGATTGATTCTAGCTATTAAAATCATTTTTTATGCAAATATTATAAAAAAAACTGGAATTTTTTTTTTTTTACATACATATACCAAGTGCATATTATTTGTAAAAAAAAAAAACTTTCTTTCTCAATAAAATTTATCTTCTGTTTTAATACAGTTTTCAACTCTCATGGGAATTTGAAAAAAAGAAATAAAACAGCTTTCATGTAAAGTTAAGCAAAAAATATATGATATTAGTCCTTATAAAAAAATCAAGAAATACCAAATAAATAATATACAGCATAAGCCATTGTATATATATTATGTGCCCCTACATTTTCAAACAGCATTTTTTATATATATAATTTTTAGATATATTCTCCGTAAAATGCATGCCCTTCTTTTACGAAGAAACCAAAAATAAACATGTACAATGCAACCTTTTAAAGACATTTATTCAAAGTATTATGACAGGCATTTGAACAACAGCATACTTCTACAACTTAAAGCGTACAGTACAAGAAAATCGGAGTTAGAAGGTGAAAAAACATTGATCAAAGGGAGGCCAAATGTGTCATGCCAATCTAGAAATATGGTGCGAGTAGATAATAAAAGCATGGAATAAGAAATAAAACTTGATATAGAAATATTACAAATTTTGAACGTTAATCATACTACTAATCATACACAGATCCAAAATGGAATTTTTTTTCCAATGGAAAGAGTTTCTATACTGTAACTGCTTCACATTTTAAAATATATGCATTTCTAAGGGGGGGGGGGAATGCGACACTTTCAAAAGTTATAAGAAACTATTCATCAAAACAATTCAAATGCTTATTTAACTACACAAAATAAAACATTAAGAACATTAAATTTAAAGAACCTCTGCAATTGAATAGTTATAAATTTTCAAAAATTTGAAATGCTCAGAGTACTCTTAAAATATAATATTTTAATTTTTGCTAAATAAATTCTCACGGAATATTAAAGTAAAAATTTCAAAGAGCAAATCATTGTTTGTAAATAATCTTTCCACAAAATAATATTAATGAGTGATAAGGAAAATGCAATGCAATTTAGTCACTAACTTTCATTATATTTCTTTATGTAGCACAGAGGTGCACAACCTTTTTAGGGTGAGAGGCCAAAAAATTTTAATGGATCATATCGAAGGCCAAAGTATTACGCGATGGGAAATATGTTATAAATGTGGTTACACTGTTTTATAACAATATGCATCTATCACAATTATTACTTTACTTATTTTACTCATGTGAAAATTATACAGTTGATAAATGGATGAAACACAAACACTTTCTGAGAGATTAAAATACTTTAGCTCAAAAAAAGATTCCTGCTAAAAAGATGGCAAACTTAAAATTATATAACAGAGGGAAAGTTTTGCTAATTATATAGAGAACACAATTTAAATTTTGAAAAAAAATTAGTGCTAAAAATTTGTAAAATTTAATGAGATGGCTGGGACTGAATATTTAAAGTTATTGATTTTACGTCGGGCTTAAGACTTGTTGTGACAATACGTAGAACAGAAGAAAGGTTCTCATTAGCTATTCTATTTCTTATTTTTTATTTGTTTAAATTCATGAGTGAGAAAGTTTGCTTACAAATGCAAGTGTTGCCATAGAAAGTGGCACATGCAGCTGCATTTTGCTTTAAGCACGAAAAATCCTCGGATAAGTTTTTATGAAATTCTAATATCAATTTTTTTTTTAATTGATTTTTGATAATGTCAGAATTCTGTAAATCAATTAAGGCTAACTGCATACTCTCATCCACTAGATTTATATCAGCAGAAAATGGAGAAGAAAAAGACATCAATTTTTATTTGGCACTTTTTTAAATCTAAAAACTGATCAAATGCATTGGCCAAGATTTGAATTTTTTCCTCATACTGCATCTTCATGTGTGAAAATTTTTCATGCATGTTTTGGAAGTAGGGAAAGTGTGCAAAATATTTAGTTTTCAGCTGGTTTTGAAATAAACATAATTTTCATTTAAATGCCTTTATGTTATTTTATCAGTTGAAAAATGAATTGATTCTTTCCTTGTAGCTTAGTGTTTAAGTCATTTAAATGGCCTGTTATGTCTGAGAAAAGCCAAATGATACTGGAAACTTGCTTGTTTTAACCTTCTAGTATTTCTACCACAGTCACTTACAAATGTAACAATTTCATCAAATAGTTCCATAAAACGCTTAAGGGCAACTCCTCGGCTCTGAGCCATCTAACTTCTAAGTACTACTACAAAATATCAGAAGGCAGATCATTAAAATCTTTTAAAAATTCTTTAAATTGCCTATGTTTGAGGGCATTACTACAAATAAAGTTAATTGCTTCAGATACACACTGCATTAAGGTTGCAAATCCTAATTCTTTACTGCATAAATTCTCTTGATAAATAATGCAATGAAGCTGCAACAGTTCCACATCACAATGGTCAACGCGTTCTTTTAGCAGCATAACCATTCCAATTTTCGTGCCAATAATTGATTTTGCTCCATCTGTGGTAATGCTCACACAATTGTTCTGTTAAAGGAAGTTGCATCACATAAATGTATAAACTAGAAAGAAGTTCACTTCCCATTGTTTGCCCCTCCATGGGAAACATTCTAAGAAGTTCTTCCATATAACACACAATTTTTTTATCAATTCCACAAACACAATTGGCTAACTAGTGTTCGATCTGTAGATTCATCAACAGCTAAAGAAAAATATACAAACTTGAAGAAGCTGATCTTACTTGATTTCCAATGTTCTCATTCAACTGTTGAATTCTACTTTGAATGGTCATTCTATTTAAGCTTTTATTTTCAAATTTCCTTTTAGCTTCAGGACAAAGTTTTTCAGATGCAATTAACAAAATCACTATTTGTGAATGGCCGACCTTCTTTAGCGATAATTTCAGTGACACATAAGCTAACTTCCCCATATGAAGTTAACTGTACATTTTTGAAAAAAAATTGCTTTTAAGTACTTAAAGTTTTTTTGAGTTGTTTGATATTTTGCGATCGTTCACATCCTTTCATAGATACAAAATGTTTATGCTTTGTTTCATAATGCCACTTTACGTTATACTCTTTTGCCACAACAATCTTGCAACTACATATTAAGCATGTGACAATATCATTGTAATAGTTAAAACAGTATTTATCTGTCCATACATCTTAAAATTTCGGATTTTGAAAATCACCTTTTTTCTCTCTCATTATCTAAAATATTTTATATGGCTTTATATAAATAAACTAGCTGTTGCCCGCCCGCTTCACTGGGTATTTCATGATGTTTTATAAATTTTTAAAGCTTATATATATGTATAAATTATTGATATCTAAGTCCTAGCATTAAGAATTCGATTGAATTGAAAAATATACTTATACCTGTAACTGTCACCTGTTGATAAAAAAAAAGGGCAGAACTCATCTAATTTGTATTTTCTAAAAATCTCTAAAATTGAAGCATAGAATGATGCTTTCGTAACTCAAAACCAAGTGGATTCCCGCAAAACCAATTTTCGGTGGATCTCTACTCCGTAAATTGAACATGCAAGCCAAATTTCAAGTCTAAATCTAACAGAAAAAATCAAGTTTTACTATAAATATCCCCGTAATCCCGTTGAGAGCCATTTTCCAAAATTACCACTCTTAGCGGATTTCAATTCAACAAAAGAAAAATGCAAACCAAATTTCATTATTATAGTCCTTGTAGCTCGAAAAAAGTAATTTTTTTTGTCAATACATCTTAGTAACCCCCTGCAACCCCCAGAACTTGATTTGCTTAAAATTTATTCTTAGTGGATCCCTATTCAACAAAAGAAACATGCTTAACAAATTTCAAGTTTATGGGTCTAAACAATTAAAAACAGGAATTTTTTTCTGTAACTCCTCTTGACCCCTCGCAAACATCTTTGGGGGTCAATTTTCATTTTACTCTTTGTTAGAGGAACTCTATTCCATGAAAGGAACATGCCTACCAATTTTCAAGCAGGATGATCAAGTAGTTTAAAAATGGAAATATTTATCGATTACGCCTCTTAATCTCCCGAAATTAAACTTGATAATTGATATTCGCAAAACCCATTTTGTAGCGGTTATCTACTTTACGAAAGGAATCTGCTTATCAAATTTCAAGACTGTACGTCTAACAGTTTAAAAATGGGGATAATTGTCTATAACGCCACTTGAGCCCCTGAAACACCACTTCTGGGTTTGTTTTCACAAAACCCATTTTGTAGGGGAATCGCACTCTATGAAAGGAATCTGCTTAGCAAAGTTTGAAGACTCTGCGTCCAATTAATTAAAAATGCAAAAAAATTATCAATAACGCCCCTTGAACCCCCGCAACACCACCTAGGGGTCGATTTTCACAAAACACATTTTGCAGTATATTTCTATCCTATGAGAGGAATCTGCTAACCAAATTTCAAGACTGTGAGTCTAATAGTTTAAAAAAAGAAATAATTATTTATATCTGCCCTTAACCCCCCGCAACACCCCTTGGGGGTCAATTTTCTCCAAACCCGTTTTGTAGCGGATATTTACTACATGAAAGAAACATTCCTACCAATTTTCAAGCAGGTAGGTCAAATAGTTTACAAACGAAAATATCTCTTACGCCACTTATTCTCCTGCAACGCCACTTAGAGGTCTGTTTTCACAAAACCTTCTTATAGCTGATCTCTACTCTATGAAAGAAATCTCTTTATCAAATATAAAGACTGTGTGTCTAATAGTTTAAAAATGGAAATAATTATCTATAACGCCCCTTAAGTCTCCTCAATGCCACTTGCGGGCAATTTTCACGAAACCCATTTTTAGCGTATCTCTACCCTATGAGAGGAATCTGCTTACTAAGTTTCAAGACTGTACGTCTAATAACTTAAAAATAGGAATTTATAATGCCCCCTTAAACCCCCCGCCCCCGCAACACCCCTTGGGGGTCAATTTTCCCAAAACCCATTTTGTAGCGGATATTTACTCCAGGAAAGAAACTTACCTACCAATTTTCAAGCAGGTAGGTGAAGTAGTTTAAAAACGGATATACTTATCTACTACGCCCCTTAATCCCCCGCAACGCCACTTAGAAGTCTGTTTTCACAAAACCCGTTTTGTAACTGATCATTATTCTACGAAAGGAATCTATATATCAAATTTAAAGACAGTGCGTCAAATAGTTTAAAAATGGAAATAATTATCTATAACTCCCCCTAAGCCCCTGCAACGCCACTTGGGGGTCGATTTCAGCAAACTCATTTTGTAGCGGATCTCTACTCTCTGAAAGGAATCCGCTTACCCAATTTCAAGATTGTACATCAAGTAATTTAAACATGGAAACAATTATTATTAAAGCCCTTAACCCCCCGTAACGCCCCTTGCGTTTCGAATTTCGGAAAATCCTTTCTTAGCTGATGTCTACTCTATCAAAGGAACATGTCTACCAAATTTCAAGTCTGTAGGTTGAACAGTTCCACAGATTTCGTGATTAGTCAGTCAGTCAGTGAGTCGCTTTTCTCCTTTATATATATAGATGATACTAGACAAGAAATTCGAAATGAAAAAAGAATATCACATCTGTTCTGTGACAGCAATTTCAACATTCCCGATGTACTAGCAAAACCACAGGGTTGCTTAAAAGAATGATCGTTGCAGAAGTTAAAGTTATTATTGGTAACGCTCACCACGAAGAAAAACATGGGTTCGATTGATACTTTTAATTAACTCAGCATAATTTCGAATCGAGACTATTCCGGCACACGTGTGTGAATACGCATTTGCTCTTAGACCTTCTCTGCATCCAGACGATGCAATGGAAGAAATAATGATTTCCAGTGATCACGTCCGCAAGCTTCTCCTATACAAAAACTCGTACTCGCAGATAGCCATGAAGGAAACATATTGGAAAGCCACGTAATAAATTGAAAAAAAAAACTTAATGAACAACAGTAAAACAATTATTTGCTGTAATACTGTTTTCATATACGATTTTTCCCTGTTTAATTAACAAAGGTCAATTCCATTTTAGATTACTCTTCTTTTATAATAGACATTCGCAGGCCAAAATTGACCCGCTGGCCTTAGATTATACATCCCTGATGTAGCACACACATTACAATCAGTTTCTTTAGAAACTATAGTATTGGGTTGTCCAGAAAGTTCACATAGATTTTTGGTAGGTGGAAGAGGCATAAGGTCAGGTCTGAATTTATCAGAATGATTGAAAACAAACAACATGCATAAACATTCTAAACGACAGTCCTTTAGGGATATTTAGAAAAAAAGACTGATTATGATATGCTAATTGTTGTCAGTTTCAAATGCCTTGAATATGGAAGCAAAAAGTCAATTTAAGGCCTTGAATGCTTTTTTTTTACTAGAAAAGCAAAAATGCCACAAAAGTAGCAAACAAGATAAGCACTGTTTCTGGCAAAGGTACTATAGCTGAAAGAACTGATCAGAAGCAGTTTGCTAGATTTAAAGCTGGTGATTTCAACCATGAAGATCAAGGTAGCCCGAGTAGGCTCTCCATACAAATGAAGATTAGATTAAAACACTGATGGAGAATAATGTTAAAATCTAAAACAAGCTTTCATAAATATTTTATGAAGTTTAACTACATAAATCATTTTGATGAATGAGTTCTTATGATGTAATGGAGAAATATCTGTTGGATTGCATTTCCATTTGCGACTCACTCCATAAATATATTGATGAAACACCATTTTTGAAGCAAGTAGTAATAAGGGGGGGGGGATCGATGATATGAAGTAATGTTAAATGAAAAAGGTCTCGGGAAAAGCAAAATTAGTCAACCCTAATAATTGGTCTTCATCCATAGGTCATGCTCAGTGTCTGGTGGGAATCCTGCATTATGAACTTTGTTTAACAACCAACCACACAATAAATTCAGAAAGTATTGGGATGGAGCAGAGCCCACACAGTTGGTGCGAATTATTCTGGTTTGCGATAACTGCAGTCTTTGTAACCTTATTTTGATACACTAGATATGGTAAAACTGTTTCTGGAATTTTCGTATTTTGCAATATTGTCGGGGGGCATTTCAAATTTCGTTGTTGTTTACCAGGCTGGAAGTATAGCTGTGTGTATGAGTGAGTATACCTTAGAATATTTTACTTTGTTGAATGCAAAAGGTTTGAAAGAATTGATTGAAAGGTGTGTAAAGGGAGGATTGATTGCTTCGAATTATGAATGTCCTAAATGTAATGAGTGAATGGGATTACATATATACGAATGAAAGAGTGTTGTTTTGAATGGAGATATCAAAAAAAGGTGTGAATGCACTTGATGTTTGCAGAAGTATAAGAAAGAATTCGTGGACTCCACTCGGAAAAGATCAGCAGTAAAAAAGTGCATTTTTTTAATGTTTTTATTTTAAATATGTTCAATTAATTTCAGTATTGTTTACATACATTTTCATTACACATCCACCTTGTCAGTTTCGCTTGGCGCTTTTTTCGGTTTGTCAACAAGGGTGAATGCTCTCCTAGGATTTTACCAAATATTGTTCTCAACTAGATGAATTAACAATAGCAATTGAGCAAACACATCCAACAAAAGTGAATTAAAAGGGCATTGTGTTTTATAAGAACAATGTGCAGCATTATATGTGTGTCCTTGATAATTGACAAAAGTTGGTACATTCACCAGATCTCGTGCCCTCTGTGATTTCCACCTATTTCTATCATTAAGAAAATCCCTTAATTCAAAAAACTTCAACTCTGTGGTTGAAACAAAAATCATGTAGAAAAGTTTTTCACTAAAACAACCAAGAAGGATGCAACTTTCAAGCTGTGCAACAGAATGCACACTCATAAGATTGTTTTAAAATCGGCACAATTTTCTGAACACAATATTTACAAATATTTTAGATAAAGTAGAAAATTCCCATAAAAATAATTTTTATGCAAGAATAGAAATTGCTTTTAAATAGTATAAAATTATTTACATAACATAGCATTATTGCAACACATGAATGAGCAAGATAGCTTAGATAAATACAGTTTAGAACAGAAAATGTCAACTTTTTTCATAGAATAATTAAAACTTCCAAGACAAGATAGCATAGTAATTGTTTACTTAATCTTGTGCGCAAGAACTATAAAATGACTATTGACAATGCATTATCATTATAATGAACAAAAATTGTCTAGTTTCCATCCATAAGGCACCTACTTGATTCAACACACTGTAGCTGTTATTTGACTATCGTGGATTTGAGGTACAAATCTGTTGCAATAAATATTATTCAACTCGTTGTCAACTGATGGCCTCTCAAGCAAAATGAGTTAATAAACAAACAGAAATGCAATAAAATTATAAAACATAACTTGAAAAAATTAGTTTTTACGATGAATTTCATTATTTTATATTAAGGCATTTGCAATTTACTATATTTTGTATTTTATGTAAAAACTAATATTTATATTTATACAGTGTATTTATACTTGTAAATCTGGAAGCTATTTCTTTGTAACCATCTTCAGTTTACAAAATTGGCAACAGTTCGTATTTTGGCATCAGACTAGTTGCAACGTTTTGATGTGAGCTCAGCTAAGCCTAATGGAATAAAAAGTTGTTCTTTGAATTTTTTGCAGCAAATTTCTATACTTTAACATTATAGAACCAAACGTTCCATAACAAATCCATAATATGTTCATCAAAACACTTACAGCTTAATTGTAAGGCTATAACAACAAATAAATTAACATTCTGAATGTGCAACAGATTTGATTATTTGTTTATAATACGTGATAGTCAATAGCAGATTTGTTAAAAAATAAACATTTAGTTTCTTAAACAAAAGAATTTTAAAAATAGAACACATCCAAGATTCTTCTCTGGTATAACTTTGCATCGCCACATATATAGTAACCAACATAATGGAAATTTGAATAATTTGTTGCTGAAAGGCATGGATGGTTACAGTGAATATACCAAGATCATGAAAATAGATTTAAGAAGTCGGATGAAAAGGGCAATTTAGTGAGATTAAAACTTATATATAGATGCATTTACTTATTTTATATCCACACAAAACAATTTGAAGCAATAGGGTTAAAAGAATTTATGTGATTAAGTATTGATGAGTTAGGGTGTTAGTTGAATCTCAAAGCAGCATAGAGAAGAAAAATAAATTTGAAAGCTTGATTTTAGTAGATAGAAAATAAATGATGAAAATAAAAATGATTCCATACACACCAGAAAACATTAATTTTGCGGGATTTTTTTTTCTTCATTAAATAATTTTCAATGAAGAAGGTTGTTAATGCTCTTTTAACAATTTTTGGTTCAATATATTTGTGTGAAAATTTTATTGCTTCAATGAATTTCATAAAATCTACCAAAAGATATAAACTTGGAAATGGATTGAGGATGAATTGCTTTAAAATAATGAGTACAGAATATGAACTTAATTTTAAGAAACTATCTGAAAATAAGCAGCAATAAACTTCTCCTTAAATGCACTTGTATTAACTTTTACACATATACATATATCTGTAATTTTAGATTTTTTATAAACATCACACATTGAAGCTAAACCAAAGCTATTGATGAAAGACCTTGTAATTTTGAGCCTCAGACAAGTTACAAAGATGGCACCTGACCAGACACTTCACTCTATCTATATCTGTAATTAGATTTATTAATAATGAGTTTTTCATAATATTTGTGCCATTCTCTTTATTTTTTGTTTATTCAAGTAATGAATGCAAACATATCACAAAGCAGTGTCTTTTGATGTGGTGATTCTATTAATTAACACATTTTTACAGAATTAACCTTTTATTTTTTTGCACTTTATTTGCAAAAATGTAAAACAAGAAGGAAAGGTTAAATTTTTTCAGAGAATTTAAAAAATGAGAGTCAAAAAAGTAAACTATCTTGTTTTTCTGCAACCAAATTTTTTTTAAATAAAAATCCGAATTTCTTGCAAAATCTTTATTTTGATTACTTATCAATGCATTTACACTACATTTCAGTCAATGAAGCAAAATGCAGCTTAATTCAATCACGTGTTTCTTTTTTTGGTGCTAGTTTGATATTCTGGATCTATGCGCTAAGTTGTTGTTTATGTTTGCCAAGATGAACAATAACATTACAATATGGTTACCTTGATATTTTCAACATCTGGCAATGTGGTTACGATGTGGATAACGTATATTAGAAATAATTTTTATTGGCTTTTTCTCGTGGTAACCCTATTAATTTCAGTTAATTTTTATGCGATTTTCTTAACAAGTTAACCGTTTTAATTGCATTTGCTCTATCTTGCAAAACAAAACAGTCTATTTCTGTTTTTTTTTTATAAAACAGTCTTCTGTTTAATTTTGTGCTATTTTCAAATACGGATATTTCTAATATAATAAGTGAGTTCTTGGATATTTTTTTTAAAAATTAATGAGTGTTGTACTTTTAATTATTGCTATATATATATATATCGTCCCTTTTCACTTTATTTTATTTTTTAAAAATGTTTTTTTAACATTCAATGAAATTCGTTGAAGAAACTTGCAGTTTTTGGAACATTGCACTTTTGCAGTACTTTTTATTTGATATTCATTATTAATTTTAATATACATCATATAATTATTTTATTAATACAATATAAAAATGCAATTATTATATGCGATAATCACATACTATTTGTTATGTGTAATAATTGTTTTTTAATTATATTGCTTATAATTATTAAATATGTTATTTATAATTGTTATTCATAAGTATTATTATGTTATTTATTTATTTTGATGTTTATTCATAATTATTTTTTTTGTTATTCATTTATAATTATGTTAAATGAGTATTCTTATGTACACTTCTTATTACAATACAATGTGGTTACTCTTTTTTATAATTACTATTAAATTATATTATATGATTTTTATTATATAAAATAATTATTGTTAAATCATACTATATGAATATGCAATTATTACTATATAATCTTATATTAATATTGTACATAATAATTACTTATTTACTATTATATAGAAAAATTATATTATATATTGCATAATATTACTATAATTAAATATTTTTTTAGGTTATATTGATATTCATTTTTTATTAATCTTGGTCATTCTCTATCTCAGGGGTCGGCAACCTACAGCACGCGTGCCACGTGTGGCGTGAGTGATTTTGGGGTTTATTGGTGCAAGAGCCGATTTCGGCTATACTACGCCAAACATTTGTTTTAATATCTGTGGTCTAGACGGGAAGAGAAAGAATGAATTGAATGACAAGAAAGAGGGTTGAAAATAGAGAAGGATCACTAGGGCACCACGGGTTCATGAAGCCCATGTTTACCAAAGACAGTAAACCCTGTGGGAAAAGGAAAAGATCACTAAGGCACCTCAGGATTGTGACACCCGTACTCACCTAAAGAAGGTGAGTTCCCTGAGGGGGTGCCACATGTGGCACGTGGTACAATTCTCGGTGGCACTCTGCATTACTCTATACATTTGTCAATTTTTGAGAGGATGGAAGTTGATAAATTTGTAATGGACCTTATTTGACATACATCTTCAGAATTAAAGACATTTTGGAATTATGATAAATCTGGAAGATAGCTAGCTGTAAAGACAAATTTACAGTTTTTTGGTTTTTTTTGTAAATTATTGACTTATTAATTGCTAGAGAGATTTAATTGTCTGAAGAGTGAAAATTGCATGTACTCTGCTTTCCACTTATAATTCTACATATGTAACTAATTACAAAATCTTTCCCCATATGAAAAATATTTCCAAGTCCACAAAGAAAATGTTTTACATCTGTGGGTGCTCAGAATCGTGTCAAATTTAAAGTAACTGATGATACACCCGATCTTGCGATAGGAAAGCAGAGTGGTTCCAGAGCACAAAGTTTGTACTAAAATTTGTATTTATCTTTTTGTTTAACTATAATGAAGGGAAATACTTGTATATTTTATGTTGTCTATTTCTTATTTTAATAAAGATGTTAAAAATACATAATGTAAGTACAATTTTAATTTTTTTTTATTTTTGTTGAAAAGATAGTTATTTTTATGCCGTTTATTTTTATGTTTAGAAATTAACGCAAAATTAATGTATATTAAAGCTGCAAATCTATATTATTGACCTCTATTCTCTAAGTTTGAATGCATTATTGCAGGAATCGAATTTTCAAAAATGTTGTACTGTGTGGCACGCTGAATCATATGAGTAGATTAGTTTGGCACGCCACAGCTACAAGGTTGCCAACCCCTGCTCTATCTCATTCTATATTCTTCGTTTGAAATAGATTTTGCTGTATTTCAAAGTTCTTTAAAATTATTTTCCTGACAATCTCTTATCGCTACACTGCCATCTTGGATTCCATTCCAAAAACATGTGCTGCTTGGCGAGATTCTTTATAGCGACAAGCAATGTTTGGCGCATAGGCCCAGGATATCAAACTAGTTCCTTTTTTTTTTAATTTTTACCATTCCAAACATCTTTATGATAAAAAAATTATGTACCAATCCTTCATCTAATATATAGTACAATTTAAATTTATTTCCTTTTTCATATGATAAATATATATAAACAATCAGAATACTTAAATAACTGTGTTACTGAGATATGATTTATGATTCAAACTATTTAGAATAAAATCTGTAGCTATCTGCAAAAGGCTTGCTGTAGACTCAACATTGGAAAAATTAATACACAAAAATAATCTTGATGATGCCTAATAAAGTATATATAGATAGCATTTGACATTTTTCAGCAACTAGCTCTTTATTTCTTTGATTGCTCTGTTAAACATATCAAATCAAATAATATGAAACACTACAGTTTAGAACACCAACTAAACTCAAATATCTCTTAGGTCTCAAACTCCAGTTAGACATTGCCAACAATTGTATAGTTCAGTAAATATAACTCGTCAAATGGACTCTAAATACTTTTAAGTAGACTATATTCACTCACACACTCTCAAAAGACATCCATTTGCATGAAAACTAAACATTACACAGTGCTGCCACTTGGCAGAAACAAACGTAAACAAAGAAAACCATAGCTGCTATAGCTTTCCTTCTCTTTTTTCAAGGGGAATTTTAGATGGAACGACTGCTTTTTTTAAAAAACAGTTTGCCTTCATTTGATCTTTTTTAACAGTGTAACTGAAATGCACAACTTACATTCCTCTTCAAAATTTTTGAAGCACAATTGGAAAAATACATGTAATACAATGATGCATTATCAAAAGTTCAGTTTTAATTATTGCCTAGTGTTCAGTTTGCAAAAATAACCATTAAAATGAGAGGAATCTGAGTTTTGAATTTATTTGGAAATAAAGCAAGATAGGAATAAATAGGTACTACACACATTAGGAGGTCTGTAAGAAAGAACAGTTGAAGAAAGCAAATTAGATAAAATCTAGATTTTAATGAGAATGAATATATCAGAGTGATTCCATTTCTTTCAAAATTACAGTCTTTGAGTATGAGCTTCTTGAGTACAACCAAAACTCAATTACTTCATTTGACATATTCAGCCTTATTCTGAGTTTTTGATTTCACTTAAGAAAATAATGCAGAAAAACAGTAGTTTAGTAAGTGGTATTACATTTTTTTTCTCTGTGATGTTAAAAAGGTTTACTTTTTCTAAGAATTTTAATTCTAACAGAAAGTAAATCTTTATTTTTTTTATTATAATTTCAATTTTTTAATGTTAAAATGTTTCATTAATTCATTAAATTCCAATAAATGTTTTATATGTGTTGAAATTTCAACTATACCATTACTATTTTATTAATTCCTATAATGCTATCTGAACAGCTATCAATGTGTGTATAAATAATGTGGAGACCACCAAAAACAGTTGCCAAATAAATTGCTAATTTCACCAAGGGATACCCTAATCTACATTTTAAAACATTCATAAACAGCTTAAACTCAGTACGACTCTTCAGAAGTTTCAAATTAATTCAACCAGTTTTGAAAGTACACTGGAATAAGCTTCATTATAATGTATATTAGTTTTTTAAAGTGACTCCCCCCCCCCATATAAACATAAATGCATGCAAGTTAAAATGAAAAAGCTAAAGATAAATTTCAAGCTGTTTTCAAATTACATAGAAACATACATGTATTAAATAGTTTAATGTTGATTTTAGTCAAAAAATAAGTATGGCATATTGATCAGAAGAAAAAAAGCATAACTGTATTTATTGACATATGTATATAAAAATTTATTATAATTTGAAATATATATCAATTTAGAATATTCAACATTAAAAAACAAAATTAAGTTTCTAGCAAAGCAAAAAAAAAATTACCTTTTCTTATGTCATCACAAGTAAAATACTTGGAGCTTCATTGGGAGATAAGTACAATTATATATAAGTATGAAGGAAGACTTGGTACATTATCAAAAAAAGAGCAGCATGAAAAAAGTCTTGAATATCTTAAGAAAAAAGCAGAAAACTATTTTAAATTTTGAAAATGTAAGAAAATAAAATAACAAATAGGAAATCTGAAAATTCATCAATATGAATAATTACACTTTAGAGTTATATTATTAATATAAAAGAAACATAACCAAAAATACATCTTTATTACTCACAAAATAATTTATGAGAGACTAAAACTAATTAATCCATAAATCAAATTACTTAAAATTTTCTGCATTGAACAATTTTCAGAAAAGAGTTACCTGAAATATGCACTTGAATGACATAATTGAAAACAATTTTTTAAAGAACATTTTTAGAATGTTTCAAAAAATTATATATTTTTGTTCAATAGCCCAATAATAAAAGTTATTATACTTGGCCAAAACTCTGAAGAAAAGTTTTGCATCTAAAACATGAAATTTTAACAATCTTTCAAGAACATTTCATTCTGAAAAGTATCAATGTGAGAAAATTAGCAAATCCTGAAATTAACTAAATCCTTAAAAATTGTATATATTTCAAATTAAATAAACTATTTAAATTAAACATAATGTACATTCAAATTTAATAAAGTTTTACAAGCATAAACTTTCAGAACATTCGAAAGCCAAAATTGTAAATTAAAGTTTCATAAACACCTCATAAAAGGTTTAATAGTTTCGAAAAATTTGCAACAAAATTACACAAACCTAAGACTTCCACTAAGATTATGGAAATTGTTATCTAATTTTAGTATATAACTAAAGAATTTATAAACAAAAATTCAAAATTCACATTTTAAAATTTGATAATCGGAAAAAAAAAATTGCTTTTGTATCATTTCAGATGATTCTGACAGCAAAGAATATCTTCAGAATTATTTTGAGTAAAATTTGGCACCGAGAAAGCTCTTTACTGAACTTGGCATGACGTTAAATGGAGAGAACTTTTTGAGTTACTCACGACTTGGGTGTTCCTTTTCGGCACGGTCAGAGGAAAAGAGGTTGCTTGTCATTGGTAGATGTGCAATGACGTCATTGTTCTGGGTTGCCTGGTTTGGCGTTATAGCATGTTTCTATTCACTAGTGGTTCATTCAAACAAAAGATTTTCCTCCATTTGGGAGATTGTTTTTCAGGCAGTTTTTCTTCCATGTCTTGAGTATAATAGTGAAATTCCCTTACGTATCTAATTTTCACTGTACAAATAAAAATCTGTTTTTTTTTCATTCACCTAAATTAAAATTTTTAGTGAATTTAATTTTGCAGAAGAAATATATATTTGAGCTTAGTAAATGAGAAACTTAATTACAAATAAAAAAAGATTATTATATAATTTTTTAATAATCTATTTACTGTGATTAATAATACTTTGAAAATGAATTATATATTTCGAGTTTTATCCTTATGTTTGATATAAAGAAGTTAATTACAAGCAGAGAAAATTGATGTTTTTTATAATATATATTGGTATATTAATGCACATTTTTGTAGATGAAAGTACTTTAATTAAATCTGTTCATGTAAGTGTTATTTTAAAATGTGAAAATATTATCTTAATTTCTGTTATGTAATTAGGTGATTTTTTTTATGTGTGAAAGACTTATTTATTCACATTTTAAACTAATTTGTCCAATAATTTATTTCCTTTTTATTTTTAGAATTAAATTTACTACAAAATTTTTAGCTATTATAAACTAAACTATAAATAAAGTCTATGCTTAAATTTTTATTTGCTATCTTCAGTAAAATACTATGAATAAAGTGATTCCTGGCAGTTGCATAAAAGACATACTGATACTTGTTTTCGTACATTTTTAATGCGTTTCTCTATAACAAATGGTAAATGATTAGTGTTCGATTAATAAATGTGTGTGTGTGAAGTAGTTCTATTTTGTTTAATGGAAGAAAAATAAAAACATGGAAGAGAGAGAGTAACAGATTTTTATCCCTTTTTTATATTTGAATAATCAGACAACCTAATCATACTTCTAATCAGAAATCCCATTATAAGAGGAGTACAGAAGGATAGGGTGCAAACCCCACCCAAAGACGAATAAATTTTTAATTTTAGCATGAAGATCAAGTCTTGGTGTTTTCGTCTATGTTTTTTTTAAAAATATAATCCCCCTCATAAAAATAATCTGTGTACACTACTGACCATTATATATATATATATATATATATATATATATATATATATATATATATATATATATATATTCTTTTATACGTATATATATGTATAAAAGTATTAAAACTCTACTTTTCGTTGTCATAATAGTGAACATTTCAAATCAATAAATACCATAGTGTTGTATTCAAATCATGGAATTCCTGATAAAGCCATGCAAAAGGTGAAATCTTGATCTACTTGATAGAAAATGTAATATGTTTATTAACACATAGTGGTAAGATTGGCCTAAGTTATAAGAAAATAAATATATATATATATTTATATTTATGTTTTTCTTCTATTTGTAAATTGGAATGAGAATGCTGTTATTTTTTTTCTTACCTAAGAGGGACCAAGACAACCCAACAAAAGTTTAAAGCTTCAGAACAAGATCCCTATAATGTTATCAAATCTTACTAATCTTACTCAATCGATACATAGGTTGCATTTTTAATAATTGATTAAAAGGTTATATTTATCACATTTAAAAACAACACAAAGACTTAATTTTTAACCACAGGTTGATGACAAGAACGACACCTGAGATAACACTTCTCTCTAATAGCTTTCACACCAAATTCAAACTAACCATTTGAACTATCATTAACCCATTAAGGATCCAAGTTTAAATTATTTTTCTTCAAAATATGAAAATAAAATTAATATATAATCAACAATTAAAAGTACGAAAAAAATTAAAATTTTACTTTAACTGAAAAATAACCAAAAAAATGTCTTAAAAATTATAAATTTAATCTTCCGTTTTCGCAAAGCCGATCTCCTAAATGGGTTGTTAACACAAAGCTTTTAAACTTTTCGAAAGAAATATAAAACGCTGGAAAGCATTGTTAATTTCGACACTGTTAATGTAAACATCCGAAAAGCTCATAGCCTTTTCGTCTTGTCATTTTGCTCATAAACACTGTACCCTCCCCCCCCCATCCCGCAGGAAACGAGAGGGGGGAAATGTTCTTTACTCAGGCTTCACGGAATCTTTGACAATGGTAAAGAGATGGTATCTGTTTTTTCTTGAAGAGGGAGAGGCAGAACCATATGTCTAAGGCAGGGGTGACCAACCTTTTTGGGAAGAGTGCCACTAGATGATTAAAAATTATGCGGGCCACTTGTAACATTTCCAACAAACAAAACAATAGGAAAAGGTGAAAAAATGTTACTTGTAGGCTTATTATGGAATCTTTATGCATATAGTGCATTTTTATGTAAATCTAAGAGTGGAATTCAAAGATAATATAATAAATAAGACAAAAGTACAAACTTAAGTTTTATAGTTAATTAACTTTTTACAGGTTCACAAATTAATTAGGTTAGCTATAAAAAAAATAAGTAACTTGAGACATCTAGTTCTAAATAATTACTGAACAGTCAGTACTTTTTTTAACGTGGCTTTTGAATTTGTAGTCTTTTTTATTTTTTTAACCAACTCATTAATATTAAGATTAGTACTCGGAGATGCTAAAAAAATTATGTTGTTTTTTAGGTGTATATCAGTAAATTTTGGGTTATATTTTGATTTTATTATATTCATAATAAAAAACATTTGTTCAAAAACATATTGATCCAAACTTACAACAATATCTGACAGCCAAATCGAGTAAATTTGGAAATTGCTTGCTCGTACAACTTTTCAAAATTCAACATTTCGGATTCTTTGCAGTTCAAATAAGTTCCTTATATTTTTGCTTTTTGATGTAGTATGGAGCTGTAGATCAATATTTCCGATTTGGGTTTCAGGTGGGTAACAATAAACGTTTTGCCGAGAAATTATGGCAAAAAATGTATGAAAATATCAACATTTTTTACGTTTTTTTTTAATTTTTACTATTGTCTTGAAAGTCATCAAACCTAGTACTGAATGAATATTGCAAAATGTATATTAAACTTTTAAAACTATCGTAACTCGAGGCATTATTAACTTTGATAGATAGTTCATGCATTAAAGTGAAATTGTTAATCTTTATCTCCAAAATCGAGAAGAAAAGAAGATATATGATCAATTAGGGTAGGAAAAGTATACTCTTTTCATTGTAGTCATAAATTTAAATTATTTAAATGCCTCATTGGTAAGCAAAGCTAAATCCCAAAGTCAATCTGCATTCTTGAGTATCAAACACTCACTGGGTAGTTCTCATTGTTTTCTTCCAGATATTTTAAAACAGGCTCCATCAAATTCCAAAATCTCACGAATGCACTTCCTTTGAAAAGCCAGCTCGCACAACAATGAAGGAGTATTTTCTACTTTATAATTTTCTACTGTAATTCAATTATGTGTATTTAAAATAAATTTTGATGTCTTTTTTTTTTGTCTGTGACAACCGCATTTCAATAAAACTGTAGTTGATGATGATGATGAATGCCCAGAGGAACCGAGCTCACCCGAAGAGGGTTTAGAGCTACAACCAATCCCTCGGGAAACAACCCCCCCCCCCCTCACGCCCAGTTTTTGTTGTACAAAAAAAAAATCAAAGTTTACATTTTAAACAATTCAAAACTTTTCAACTTTTTACATTTTAAACAATTCAAACTTTCAACTTTTTTACAAATACAAAAGAAATAATAAAATTATACAAAACAAATGCACCGTAAAGACAAAAAAAACAGGGAAAAAAACTGGTAGAATAAATAATTAATTACATTAAAAAAATGTTTCTTTGGAATCAAATTTTCAGTTGATGACACCACTTCCTGTTGATATTTTCCCGCCATTTGGTTGTTCAGTTTTCAGAAAAAGAAAATGATTCATCGGAAGGAGGATCACTTTTTTCGAGATCTCCTCCCCCATTTTTTTATATAAAGAAGCATAAAAGAAGATAGCAGCAGTGAAAAATAAATAAATAAATAAAGAGAGAAAAAAGGGGGTGAGATAGATTATTGGATTTTATTGGAGATATCATTTTTTGCTAAAAAAATAAATAGATAAAATAATAAAAAAACAGGAAATTAACCTGAAAGTATACTAATATTGTTAACCAAGAGTTAAACCAGGAAGCTACAAAATATTGTGAAATATAAATAGGGTTTAGAGATTAAGAATAAAAAAAAAGAGGGTGAGAAAAAAAAGGCAGGAAATGTTTGTGGAAGAGGAGTGGGGAAAAAACCGCTTGTGTGTGACCACAAATACCGACCATACCCACCTAAGGAATAAAACTGTAGTCATAATATTAATTATCTTTTTGAATTTTTAAATTTTTCATAAGTTTTCGCGTGCTACTATTAAGGCACAGTCGTGCCACGGGCTGGCCACCCCCGATCAACAATGGTTTATGAAACTAAGTTTGACTTGTACATTAAACGTTGTTTATGATTTTTTTTCTTTGTGGATTATCTTTTTGCATATTTTCTAAAAACAGTAAAACTTTCTCTCTGTTAATCAAATCATAAAATCCATTAAATTCTTTAAAATCGTTTCTTTGTTTTAAGAAGTCTTAAAAATAAAAGTTGCTTTATGATACACAAAAGTATAGTTAACCTTTGAAAATAAAAATCAATAGATGACTTATTTACGCAACGGATTTTGAAATAAAAGATGTCTTTCACGATAGTATGCGTAGTTATAACAATTTTTTCATTGAGAAAACAAATCGCATATATATAAAAAAAGGTTAAGGGGTGAATTATTTGTAAAAAAAGAAGTAACTGATAAATTATCTATCTCTCTAAACATGTATTCCCACTAAATTCCTTTAAATTTATTTTGCTATAAAATGAAGCCACCTGTAAATGAACCTTTCCAAAATCTGATAATATATTTTTAAATCAGCCACAAAAACAATTTTAAGCAACTTACAATATGGTATTAAATAATTAAAATTAGAATAATACCACATTATTTATCCTGATACGTAAAATTGCGTTATGAATAAGGAATCATAATTGAAATATTAAATTTTCAATTATAGTTTCCTTAAGAAAAATCAAAAAAGTACCGTTAATTTTCATTGTTAAAATTCAATTTCAAAATTTTTTTGCCTAAATTATCCGAACCTAAAAAACATTTACTGATACTTTTTTGCCCATGAAGCTTTGGTGATTTTTTCTTTAAGAACTGACGAATTTTTTGTTGCTCTTTGAATATTAAAGAAAAAATTGTAACTGTAAAATCCTGGTTTTATTTAATTAAGGGGGGGGGTTAATATTTCAATAATTAGTCGATCTTTGATCATACTTTAAAAATCCTAAATCTCCATGACCACATATTAAAAGAAGAAAAAATTCTACTCTATTTCTTATATATAATTAACATTACCAATCAATGACTACTATTTATTGTAGTCATTGATTGACTACTATATGGTATGGCTACTATTGGTGTCACATTTAGATTCCGAATTGCTGATAAATTCATGACCGGCGAAATCTTACCTGCTCGATCGAAATTGTGATACGTTTTATGTACACGTGGCGGTCCGATTGGCTTAAATTATATGAATAATTAATCATTATTTCGATCCTTTTATTAGAAATAATTAAACATTTTTTTTTGAACTG
>BMAO01001299.1:0-30310 GCA_019973975.1 Trichonephila clavata
TCGTGAGGTGAAACACCTATATATTTTTCATTTTAGCAAGAACAATTTTCATTTTCGGTCAAAAGTTACTAATAAAATCATCATTATTTTTAAATGTTTTATAAGTTTTAAAAATTCGACCTTTGATGTATAACGAATACTTTAGAAACATTGAATTATCTACTGTATCGGACCGGTTTTTAAGAAACTACTGAACCGATAGATGGTGCTAACATCTGTACTGATCCGTACTTACATCCGTACTGATAAAAACAGTCTAGTGTGGGACTCGAGCGAGAAAGACATTGAAAATGGTCTGTGCCTTCCTAGCCATAGACGGGTAATATTTGACTTATATTGTTTGCGTCCAATCGTTTCTCCCTTGTATACATACAGGGTTATCAGGGATGAATGACGCGATTACAAAATTAAATAATTTCCGGATGAATAAACAGAAAATGATAATTAATATGTCATTGTAAAGATACAATATGCCATTTTTAGTTTGTAACATTGTTTTTGTCCAATAAGTGACAAGATGTTTTTGAAATTGTTAACAGAAGTGGAAATGGCGTCGCAAAAGAAGTTTTATGTGCTTTCGTTTGCAAAAAGTCTGTCAGTAATCACAGTTCAAAGTGAATTTCGGAGAAATTACCATAAAAATGCACCGACATATAAGAGTAAGAAGATGGTATAAACAGTTCCAGGAAATTGGATGCCTGTGTAAAGGCAAAAGAGTCCAGGGCGATCAGGTTGTACTCCAGAGAATGTTGAAAGAGTGCGAGAGAAATTTTATACGCAGTCCGAAGAAATCGACTGTTCGTGCTAGTCGTGAACTTGTCTTAATTCAGTCTACCATATAGACTGGGCTGAGAAAGAAATTTCATTTTAAGCTTTACTAATTGAAAACCGTGCAAGAAGCATTGAACCACAGTGACGAGTTGCAACGTCTAAATTACTGGCTTTACAGGAATGAAGCTATGTAAAATGATCATTTTTTTTCAATCAACTCGTATTTACTTTACGTCAAAAAAACGTTACGTACGCAAAAATTCATATTCTATCTTTACAATGACATTTTTAATTATCATTTTCCGTTTACACATCTGGGAATTATTAAATTTTGTTGTCAGTTTGTAATGCCTGTCGGTTCCTGCTTCCCTCTGAAATCCATTGTCTACCCTCAGATCCGGCTAGGTGTGTGGGAGAAACTGAATAATCAGTAGACATGATTCGCTCTAATTATTTTATTGTCACCAAAATATCAAGCAGACACAATAACAATCTGATTAAGATAACAGATCAGATAGTAGAGCGCAGAGGTGAGACTCAAAAGCCTGGGGATAATAATACGGAATCTCAACTGATTCCAGGAGAACTTAAACGACTCAATATCAACTACGTCGCGCACTAATAAGCTAGACTTCTATTTAAATAAGGATCACGATACCTGTACTTTTATGAAGTTGAGTCCTATACTTGAACCTTGAAGGCGAGATTCTTATCTGGATTTAATCACCGTCGAATGATCCACTCTCGGTAATCTTCCATTGATAAACTCCAAATGCACTTAATCATTCCACGATCCTTCACTCTCCAACTAACCAAATAACTCACCAACTCACTTGCCAATTAACTTGCCAACTCGCGAATACAGAATTTATATAATATACTTAATTTGCATAATCACGCTTCCTTCACTCGGCGAAAGTTGGTTGAAATAAATATTTTTCTTAGAGTCCTGAAGGGGTTAGTAGAGCCAAGTATAGATCGTCACAAGTTCCTTCATTCCTGATATCCCTGTTCTACGTTTAAAACAAATAAACTCTTATTATTATCACTTTTCCATTTTCTTGCGTCTTCGCTATTTTTTATGCTATATGTACATTTTTAAGCAGCATGTAAAACTTAACACATTAAAAACTGCTTCTCAAAAGTATCAACCCTTTATAATGGCTTGGTAAATATACTTCCCACCAACTTCATTGACTTTTAAGTGTTGATGATGAAAAGCTATTTCCCCACCCATGATTTGTACTGCTAACACAACCAGTGGTGCAATGGAGAATTAGTCAGATTCTGGGCCCCAAGCCGTATCTAACAAAGGTGCGTACTTGGCGTCAATCAGACTTTGGGCCCCTAGAATCCTAAGGCCCTCGACGATGCGGGGATGTATGTTACGCCACTGATGACAACTGATATTTGTATTTTCCAAGCCGCGAGTTCAGAGGCTGACCTGTAAATTTCCTGAGCAGCAAGAAAATTGATCCAGATGACGTACAATTGACTAAAGTTGGTGACCACGGGTCAACTTTACAGAAAACATATAGGTGTTGACCTCTACTAAAGCACATGAGAGCAAGATACGTTTGTCCATCTTGCAATGTCCCACTCTGTGTTGATCCCTGTTTTTTGAAATTTCAAGGAAAGTAATATGTAAGACGTCTTAAATATTTGAATACAAAATATATCTAACCTATAATTCCGAAACTATGTTTTAGTATTTAGGTATTATATTTTTTATTATCATATAATCTATAAATATAAAAATGGATGTTGTATATATGACCTCGCTTCACTCAAACACCGTTCAACCGATCAGTTAGAAATTGGTATGTATATGTATTTTTTGTGGTGGTTTTTGTGATATCCTCTTTATTGCAGTTTTCCACCAGGTGGCACTACAGCATATTAACTTCTGCACCGTTCAACAATCGCCAAGTTGCAACGTAGTCGCCAAAAGTGATGTCAACTTGACTCTTTTACCAACATTTCGCTACGTTTCCATTGAATCGCCATTATAACGTAAGAAACGGCTTTGCTTGCGAATATTACAATTTTAACATAAAATAAATAATGAAAGTAATATTAATGCATTACACATTTAGATATAAATTATTTACGCTATTTTAAGCGTTCATTACACAAAATTTGTAATAAAGTGCTACTTTTGCTGAGCAGAGATCAGCTTAGGAAAGTGTTTTCAAAAATCGACCCACAAGAGAGTTACGAATCGAAATAAAAAAAAATCCTTTTATAAGCTATTAGATCTACAGACTTAAAATTAAACAAATATGGTTTATTGTTCCGCTGAGATATGCAAAAAGCTTTTTTTTTTGTTTAGTTTGCAATTCACGTAAAATTAAGTATTTTTAAATGAAAGTACAAAGATTGAGTTCTTTTTTTGTTTTTGAAATTCATCTACAAATTTTTGCCTGAAAAAATTGATATCCAAGTCTTGACAAAGGATAAATGTGTCATTGAAATTAAAGAAAGAAAAATTGAATTGTTTTTGTGGTTGTTGAATTGTAGGTATAAAATAAATCGTTATTTGAAATTATAAGAGAAAATCGTTGGCATCATTAAAAACGTCAGTAATATAATTCACAGCGCTGAAAATTCTCAGAAATTGATGAATGTGCTTACTATTTGCGTATTTCCACTGACGTAGGAAATCACGCTTGGGAATTCTGTTGGCCACGCGGGTGCATTCATTTGAGCTACTCCAAGCAAACAAACCTTATTTCTCACATGCGTAATGTAAGATACAGAATGTGTTTTATTATACCTGTTTAAATATCATATGCACAGTAAATATATCTTTAAGAACAATGTGCAAATAAAGCATTCCGATGATTCGGTATTTTCCAAAAAATGTGAATGAAAAGAATTTGATCTCAAATGCATAAATATTTTCTTCAAAATAATAAATAAATAAATGTTTTTTCAGAAGTTAAGTGATTTATTGTCGCATTCTTTGCTTTCTTCCCAGTTTCGAAAAGTGTCTACAAGAAATTGGTTCTTAAAAAAGAATAACATCTAGGTGGAAATTTTATTGTTTGTTCTATAAAACCACGTGATATCATTGTAAGTTATTGCTTTGTTGTTCCGTGTTCTACTGTGATGCACATTCGTATAACATATCTTTTTCACTTTTGCGAAATTCTTTGACCTGCTCTAACTCTATTTTAAAATCTGTAAACGCTTTCATGAAAATATTTCTCTTGCATGTTCGATAATTTGATCTTTTAGAGCAGTGACTCCCAATATAACTGTACCATAGACCCATTTCTGAACCAAAAGTTTGATCATGACCCGTTAACATAACCCGTACAAGGTTTCGTAAGGCAAAAGAACTCGTATTTGATTGCAAAAATACGTGTTCATCTATACAAAATTTGCTGCTTATGCTTTTATATATAATAGCTCTTTTTCAAATTTGTAAGAATTTTCTGGATCCTCTTAAAGGAAGTTTGTATAGTTGTCTTAAATCAGGGGTACTCAACCTTTTTCCGCCGGGCCACATATATTTAAAATGCGGTAAATTGATCAAAATATTAAAACTCATAATTTTGGATTTTATTTTAAAACTATATTAAACACTGTCGAACACCTCACAAAAAGTAAGTTTTATGGATTTCTTAACCAGTTATGGGGTAATTTTGATTCCCTTTCGTCAATGATCCCAGCCCCTTGTTTGCAGTCTGTTGTTATAAAAACAAAGCTACCATGTACTTTGATAATTTGATTTTTTTCTTTTCACAAAGCTTCACTTATTTTTGTTTAAGATATTAAATTATCAAGTTTAGGAGTTTTTACTGAATTCCGGACTGAGATCAGTATTATTTGTTTAAAATTAGTTCAGACTTGTGCATTTCTGTTTCAAATTTATTCAAATGCTTTTTGATTGTACAAAAAAATATCTAAACAAATCACTGAATTTATATCGGAAGCATTTAAGAAACATTTTAACAGTTTCTTAATCAGGTCATATGATAATTCTTAACCATTTTATGTTTATCAAAATATATAATGTAACAAATTTTATAGGATGCTTTTGCTATCTCTGCATTTTGTGACATTACTATCGGAAAAATATTATGTAACTGTTGCAAAGATTATTTTAAGCAAGCCAATTTATCTCGTCGTGAAAGAAATCCTCAAGAAAAAGAGTAATTGAAAGATTTGTACTCAGTGGTATAGTGTCACAAGCAAAATTATATTTTTTAAATGTAACATTTTCATGAAAAATCAAAGATGTTATTGATCCATGTTTGTTTTTCTCTACTAAACAATAAAAATCCCAATCGTCTTGAAACAACATATATTCCTTAAATATTTTTCGCTTGGAAGATTAATTAGTTTAGTTATAAATTATTTTCTCCCTTAAAATGGTTGGTACTCCAATGTTATTTGTTATCTCTAACCGTTGCAATTACATAAAGAAAAAAAAAAGTTTGCTTCGCAATTCGTACTAGCACGACATCAATAGCAAACTTGATACATTTGATTGCTTGATTGGTAGCATTGTTTGCTAAATATTTAATGCATTGTTCTTAAATAATTGAATTTGTTAGTGCAACGGTCCATGACCAGGCAACTCGGAAAGGTCCGTCGGGCCACATGCGGCCTGCGAGTTGCAGGTTGAGTATCGCTGTCTTATATGCTATTCAACAGTGGAAAGAATTTTAATTTACAAGAGTGCAAAAATATTGTAATGCCGGACGGTTCCTGCTTCCATCTGAAACCCCTTGTCTACCCGCCGGCCCGGCTAGGTGTGTGGGAGAAACTGAATAATCACTAGACATGTTTCACTCTAATTAATTTATTAACATCAAAATATCAATCAAACACAATAACAATCTAATTAAGATAACTGATCAGATAGTAGAGCGCGGAGGTGAGATTCAATAGCACGGGGATAATCCTTGCGGACCCTTAACTGATTCCACGATAGCTTAAACACGCTCAATATAAACTGCGTCAGACACTAAAAAGCTAACTTCTAATTGAACAAGGATCACGATACCTGTACTTCTATGAAGTTTATCCCACACTTGAATCTTTGCAGATCCTTATCTGAATTTAATCACTGTCGATTGATTCACTTTCCGTAATCCTTTTCATGGATGAACTCCAAATTCTCTTAATAATTCCACGATCCTTCACTCTTCAACGAACTAAACTAACTCGCCAACTCACTTGCCAACTCTTCAAACTCGCGAATACAAAATTAATATAATTTCCTTCATTTACATAACCACGCTTCCTTACTCGGTGAAAGTTGGTTGAAATAAATATTTTCCCCGAGAAGAATCCCCAAAGAGTTAGTAGAGTCGCGTATAGATCCGTCACAAAATGATTAATAATTCGTGAAGACTGACAGATGCTTTGTACAAATCAATCTTCTAAATCGTAAAGTTGGCTCGAAAACGAATATTTAAATAGTAAATAAGGTAAAAATGATAATGGAAGATGGAACACTTTTTTTTTTTCCATATTGGGTTTATAAAATTCAAAATGCACTATTTCTTGTTAACATTAATTAAGAAATATCTCAGTCTTATAACAATTTAAACCCATTAAAAGAAATTAGAAAATATTTTAAGCCTTAGATTTTCATTACAGAATAAAGAAAAGGCCCCTGTTGATTAAATTGGTACATGTTGCCACACATAAATGAAATGCGAACAACTGAAAATCGGTTCCACATAGTAACCAGCTCTCAGTTGTAAATATATTTCTGTAGCATAAGAAAAGAAATAAAATGTAGCGATTGATTCTAAAAACAGGTGTTATACTGTGCACGAAAGACGTTACGCCTGCCTCACCGATCACGTTGCTCCGGCATTTAAAGCATAAAGTTAGAGGAAAAAATGTAAATCAATTTTTATGTTCAAAAATAGTATACATCACCAGTCACGGATAGAATTATTTATCACATTCAAAGTATGGAGAATTTCAAGCATACTTTTCTCGTTGGAGAACTATGAAGTAAAAATTTGTTCCTTTTTTTTTATGTGACTGCTTCAAAAAATTTGATTCAATTCTTAACTTTAAATCCTGGACTATATCTATTTTTTTACACTTGAGTGGATAAATCGGGATAATAGTGAATTCTAGATAAAGAAATTGGTTCCTTCTTATAAGCTATGAAAAGTATATAGATACTTCCATTTCTGTGTTTACTGAAACTTGTATGAAAGCATAAAAATACCTACTAATATAAATGTTTCAAATATTAAGGACAAGAAAAAAATTCCATAAGATTCTGAATCCTACTGAGAAAATTCTAATAGTAGTTGCTGATGCACATTATCATTCTGTTTTTACTGATTATTACAACTGCTGTTAAAAATAAAATAAGCTGTAACAATAAGGTGAAATTATTCACTTTGTAATTAATGTCTAGGAAAAAGAACATACTGTCTGAATATAATTTAACATTGTTCTTTTTATTCCAGTTCTTCCAAAGATAGTCTCGTTCTCAGTTTCTCCTCAAACTCGTATGCCCTGTATTTCTCGATCTGATTCTGAGGCTATCGCTGAATTCTTTCTTTAAAATTCAAAATTGTTTGCTGTTTGTTTTGTCAAGTTAATTACAAAGCTTCGAATGTCTGTTCTATGAAAATACAAACGTTCAAGTTATGGTGGCGGGGTCCTACCTGGGACCCCGCTCACTCCACCAGGCGCGTCTCTAAGTGTGGGAGGAAACATAGCATCACCAACAAACGCCATAATAACAAATATATTTATTCAAGTACTGACAAACACTTAAACAATCACAAGTTTAAGTATAAGAAGAAACCTAGGAGTGATTCCTAAAACGTCGATTAATCCTAATACTCAATTCTAAGTAAACCCGACTACCAGAAATGGACAAGGAGAACGATCACTAACTAACCTCAGGCCGGTACTGAATCTATTATCTTCAATCTAATAATTTACTCTTATAATTTATACCTTTTAAACGCGCGCTAAGTTCGTGAAGTAATTCTCCGATATTCAACTTACATGACAGCTTGGCGGCTCCTTCTCTCTTTACATCTACAAAACCTATATATAGACTTTATATAGTCGAACTAATTAACATATATTTATCTCGTGTTTTTCCCGAAAAGGGTGTGAATTAGTATAAATTCTAGCCCCAAAGTTTCCCAAGAGGATTAGTTCGAAAATCTCGCGAATAGCCCCGTCACAAAGTATAACAAATATTGTGAGAACTAATTTTTAAAACTTTTTAGATTAGATAGAGAATATACAAATAATATCGAAACATTTTAAAGCAATGAGCGCTCAAAAGTTTCTTATGATTTTGGAAGTCTAGTAGAATGGGTTTCGAGTTTAAATTATTGTTTAAATTCAAATCGAATCTTGGATTATAAATTTCTAATTCCATCAAAGATCTCTTAATACCTATTATTTGTATGACGTGTGTTGGATAATAGAGACTATTATTTTTATAAAATTAATAAGATGGCCTATAAAATAAAAAATGTGTCAATTTTCGGCAAAATTCACAATTTTAGGGTAGTCGGATACCTTTTAAATAGTTTTCTCTTTCTATGCACTACCTAGATTGTGAATATTTTGTTATTTATGATCCTAGGTTCCACAAAACAATTTTAAACATGTTTGTGCAATTCATAACATAACTTAATGATATGGAATGGAATGAATTAGATTTAGACGACAGTGTTAAAATCATACAATAAAGGATATATAAAAGAATATTTTTTTAAAAAACAAAACCAACCTAACACCTTTAAAATAATATTTCCCTGAGAAGAAAACTAAACTTCAATGGATAAATGAGAAGGCCTGCCAATGAAAAAGGAACAACTTATAGTCATTTCACAGATTCGACGTTAAAATCTGAATCTAAGCAGGAGCAGCTCCTAAATTTTAAGCTTCAAATTTACAGAATACAAAGAAGTTCCTCACTAAAAAGTGCAGATACATATTTTAATGCCGATCGGAATAAAGTATTTAAGTTTAAAATATTTCTCAACGTAGGTGGCAACAAAAACAAAATGTAGAAACAAATAAATGCAGAATATGAAATGCCTGGATTCAGTAGACCTTAACTTCGGTAGTTTGTGTAAAAAAAATTCAACCCAATATCCCAGAGTAGAGGACACCTGAAGCATGAATTATAATACTATTAATGATTAAATCACAATATTATATTAAAAAAAATTTAATAAAAAGTACGTTTTGTTTCTCTTAAATTGTCTGTACATAAAGTACCTATAACATGTTGATCTACTTTTTTTTAAAGATATATTCTTCAAAGCCTTTTTTGAATGGGATTCCCCAGAAGCTTAAGGTATCCGACTACCCTAAAATTGTGAATTTTGCCAAAATTGAAAATTTTATTTTATATTTGTGATATAATTAATCACCTTTCATTACAGAACAAGATATTTTTAATGTTCATGAATTCCACAAACAAGAGAAACACAAAAAAAAAAAAAAAAAGACATAAAAAAAAGTATAATAACAAAAAAAAACTCTAGAAAAAACTCCCTTAAAACAATAGGCTCGTTATCAAGGAAAAAATGAAATAAACAAAAGGAAAGCTTTGACTCACTTATCCATGCCACCATCCGGCAAAAAAAAAAGAAAAAAGTTTTCCTTAGAACAATAGCGCCACCTTGTCTTATTTTCAAACAGAGTTTAAATTAACTATAAGAATTAAAAACTTTATACGTTATATGTCGCCATCGTTCAGTACCAGCTGTTATCAAAACAGATAAATGTACTGTTACACTTTTTTATTCATTTTTTACATACGTTTATCATTTTCCATACACTAGAATAAAAACTACAAGCGTTTTAGTAAAAGCAGATGCCATTACTTTAAGCAAGATGCCACACTTTAAAACGCGTTTTACTCGAAATGTGATTTTTTGAAAATAATCAAACGGGGTCAGCGATTGCTGAAAAAGTTTTGAAAATAATTAACTGAAATTTTTTGTGTAAGTTCTGTATAATAGTAGAAGTGTTTTAATCTTCAGATTTATTAATCACTGTTTTATTACAAAATGTACAGTCCCTTATGTGAATATAATCACTGTTTTTTTAAGCAATTTCATATAGTAACAGAGATAAAGTGCTCTAGTTTTTGTAAAAATTAAAATATCTCTTATCCTGAAGGTCATTTTAAAAATGAATAACATAGCAACACATCAGAATTGAAAAATTGAAAATTTGTTCATAAACCTTTGGTACAGAATGGGCCGCGTTTATGTTATTTTTTGTCAATTTTTACCCATTTTAGTAATAATAATTTATTTTTCTCTTCTTAATTTTAGCATATTTTTCTTTAACTGTACTAAAAAAATCTGAAAACTACAAAAAAATCTGAAAACTACAAAAAAATCCACATATCTCCATTTTTTTAAAAACAAGATATTAATCATTGGCATGGCCAAGTAATTTTAGCGCGTTTTTCACATGTTGTATTTTACAATAATGCAGCTAATGAACTTTTTACTAACAGAAAGTAGTACTGTACCACTCCTCTAAATGTACTACTATTGAGCTGAAAAGAAATAATGACACAAATCTGTATCAGCACTATAAAAAAGCAAAACTAGCGAAATTCAGGAAAATTTTTAGGAAAATTTGGGAAAACTATGGGAAAATTTAAATATGATTCGGCTCATCTAGGGCACAAATGCGACCCAATGCCGAAAACCCGAGGTCAATTGTTTGCTTATTGGCTGAGAAAAAGGTACGACAAAATAGGGAACGAAGACGAAATTTGCGTCCTAATAGCGCTTTTGTTCCCACTACGTGAAAAACGCCCTAAAAAGTTGTCGCAACCAGTCGGATACCTTAAGGGTTCTGTAAAAGTGGGAAATTTGAAGAT
This sequence comes from Trichonephila clavata, assembly GCA_019973975.1. Classification (NCBI taxonomy): domain Eukaryota; kingdom Metazoa; phylum Arthropoda; class Arachnida; order Araneae; family Nephilidae; genus Trichonephila; species Trichonephila clavata. The sequence continues at coordinate 10,637 of BMAO01001299.1, forward strand.
CACTGATCTAAAGTAATATATAAATGTTTGGACATGATAACAAGCAGTGACTAATTTCCATTGTTGCTACAAAATTATTGTTGCCCTATATTTTTTATGTCGAACATTAAAAAAAAAATTGGGCCTTAGTAAATTGCTCAGTAAAAAAACTCTCTCTATGCATATATAATGTTGTCATCTTCAAGTCCATGCCCTAATGACTTGACCGATAATGTAAAAGAAGTTTCCGTTGATGTAGAGTAAACAAAATATTCTCCGGAAAAGCGTTCTAGATTGCTGCAACCTAACACTTGACCGGAGACCGGATGCATAAGAGTTACAAGTAAGACTAGCCTCTTTTGGTTCTTGCTAGTGTTTGTTAAAAGAACTGTGAATTGGGTGCACGCGTACTAGGTTATTCTAATTATAGTATTTTGATGGTAAAAATATTTTTTAAGTATTGTATTTCGAATTCCATCCAGGTAAATTAATTGGAAATACAGTCGACTCTTGATAATTCGAAGTTGGAGAGATCAATGGAAAACTTCGAATTATCAAGTGGGTAGAAAGACTCCCAAAATACACGAAGAGAAATTTTTTTCTAACACATTTAAATTTGAAACTATGTAATGAAACAATAATTGTGTACATGTGTATCAAATTATTTTAAAGTATTTTTAAAAAGTACAGATTACACAGTATAAATATAATACAGGAGTTAAAAGAATATATATTGAATGCATACATACACAATTCTACGCATGTCTTCTCCACAATAGCAGACCAAGGTCACATATGAAAACGAAAGATATGGACGGCTGACAACAAGTACGGTTGGTCTATTGTCCACTTGAAGAAGGAAAGCAATTAAAGCGTCTTTTTCGTCTGAGGAACCAGAAAACACGAATAAGGGGTAGCAGACAGATGGTCATTAAAGGGGCTACGTTACAGGGGAGACACGCAGAGACAATACAACGCAAAACTTGTAAGCTCCAACCTGTTTGTTACAGGATTGTACATGATAATGAGTGTTCGAATTGACGAGAGTTTTATAAGATAACTTCGAATTATTGCGTGTTGTAGTCTGACTAGCCACAGATTTTACTTCGAATTATTGAGTGTACCCAAACGTATTGTTTTAGCTCGAAATATCAAGAATTTTCCTAGGGACTGAGCATATACTTCGAATTATCGAGAGGTTCGTATTATCGATGGTTTTAATAATCGAAAGCCGACTGTATTTATATTTTGGTATGCAGTACACCACCCCTGTAACTAAGTAATATGTACCATATTAAGCGAATCCGTGTTGTACGAGTCCCTTAGAATCAGTGCTTTCCAACGTTTTCTAATTACGAGGTCCGTCGCCAAAAGTCCTCGAATAGATGAACAGAGAATGCGACATAAATATTCATTCACTCACTCACCCAACCTTTTATCGCTGCGGACCGGTAAACGTTTGATAATTTTTACCGCTGCCCACTGAGGGTGTCACGCTGAGTGCTTATATTTGAGATTGTTTTGATTTAATAATTTAAATTTAAATTTATTTAAATGCCTTCAAAATAAAATATAGCTATACAAAAAAAAAAAAGAATATATTAATTTAACTTGGAATATGAAGTTATTTTTTTCCTTGGAAAGTCGCACAAGCACGGGAAAAATACACCATAGTAAATATAATGGAACTAATATAATGTCTTTTGAGCGGCTCGGGGGTTGGGGACCATGCCTTAGTTATACAAATATTTTACTTTTTACATAGCCTGTTTGATCGTCTGTATGTACTTCTTCAGGATGAAATCGGATATCATTTCCTTAAAAGATACCCATTCTTAAAACATTTTTCTTCTCAAATTTAAATAGTATAAAATATATAATAACGCGATATAATAGTTTTTTCAGACACGTCTAATGAGCATCATAATTAGAAACCAAACTGAGACAATCTCCTCTAAAAATGGGGAGGACGCGGTAGCTTATTGGTCAAGGTAACGGACTTGTGGCTGGCGTGTCATGAGTTCGAGCCTAGTACCGCTGAAGACCTGCCGTATATGGGAGCGATACATGTCGAATCTGTCGAGAGTTCAAACGTCCATCCGTTGAGGTGATGTGGTAGTTAGGAGAGGAGGTACCAGCTCAGGTGTCCCTTTCGTCTCTTGACCCTGGTACAAAATTACGAGGTCCGTCCCCGAAAGCCCTTGAGTAACTGAACAGTGTGACGTTAATATTCAATCACTCACCTCTAAAAAGGGGGGTTTCTCGAAATTTGTGAATCACAATGCTGTTTAGTGTAACTAGCCAAAAGTTATATTAATTATAGGAGAACTAAACGTCATAAAATTACAACATCTGTATCATTCGTTCATCGTGTTAATTGAACATTTTTGTTAGCTTTACCTGTATGTAACGGTACCTTGGAACTCGATTTTTCCCACTTTAAAAAAATCAGATTAATTCGAAATTTTGCACACTTGTCAAGGATTAATGACAATACAATAATTGAATAACTTTGTTCCATTGTTCTGATCAGGATCGTCAGGATTAACGATTTCCAATTTCCAGATGTGGCGATTAATTCCAAATCCGATTTCCAGATTTGGCGACTAATTCCAGATTTCACAGCTAAAAGACGAAGAAACAACACTAAAGCGAAAACGCTTATGGTTAATATAAATACAACAAATAAAAATCGATCTACAATAAAAATGTGTTTTTTTTTATAGTTTTTTAAACTATTATTAATTTAATGTGTTATATATATGAACACGATTACTATTACACCGTGTTGTGTGAATCCGTCTTACATGAACTTGTATTATTGGGGATTGGATATCCACCGTATGTCTTCTGGTTCTAGGTCGAATCCGATTTATTTTCAAAGGAAGATGAGAGACGGAGAGAACAGTTTAATTATGGGATTATATATATAAAAATGTGAATTACATTTAGTTTCCCACTTTCTTAAATGTGAGGCAACGTTTCTCAAACTGTGGGGCGTGCCCCCTCCCCCCTTGGCGGGCGTGACAACTCTATGAGGGGGGGCGCGAGCATATTAAAAAGTCGAAATCAAAAAATTGTTTTAAAAAATATTGATTTACTGAAAGTAAACAAAATACATTCTGACATAATACAAAATAAAATACACATTTACATTAATATATCACACTTATGAATGCATCAGTGCTACACAATGTATTTTATAATTAATTTAATAATACCAAGTTAAGAACATGATTAATAATTACCAGTGCCCCTATGGGATTGTCATATTTAAAATTATATACAAAAATTAACCCTTATTTGTTAATTTGTACGGTTTATAGTTAAAAACTTCGCCGATTAAAAGTTACGTGGTTCGCTTCCCGATGCCAACCGTTTTCCACATAAACGCGCGTATGTAATGTATTGAAGGAAGGGGAAGAATAAAGAAGAGCAAATAATCTGAAATAAGTACATAATCCTTCGCAAACATTAGCAAGGTCCTTTTATTGCATTCCAAAGCCTTCGGAATAATTTTATGGATAGCAGTGCACAGAAAAGATAGTACTTCGGAAAGACGCATATATACGTCCGGGGAAATTAACACTTTGGCTGAACGAGACCTTGATATACGCCGGTGGAACTTAAGATGTTAAAGTTATATCGTAGTTTTAGCATCAAAGAGAGTATAGTATTATTGATTTCAATACATTGTTATTGTATGAGGGGGGGGCACGATATGAAAACTATGATTGAATATTGGGTCGCGAATATCGGAACTTTGAGAAGCACTGATGTAAGGTATGTTACATTTAAGAATGGCTCATTAAAGTTCCTTAAACCTTTCCGTTTTCGTTTTGAGTATATTTTAATTCTTTATTTTCATTTTTACTAAATGACTATGTGAGATCTATTTTCTTAAGTAAAAAAAATATTAATAACTCTATTGCATTTAACGTCATTCTTCAGTTCTTATTTCCTAATCTAAAATCCCGGAGAAAACGCTTTAGAATCTAGTGTTTTATATGTATTGATTTATCGTCAAATTTTGGACCTGTTTATTTCAATTCGCCTTCAGCATTCGAGACCGCGAAAAGATATTATTTTAAGCCTTTTTCTGACATCAGGTTACCGTAAAATCCGGTGTATTACGTGCACAATAATAATAAATATAAAATCGAAAAAATAAGAATAAAAATAAATTCGTGTAAAAATAAGATCTAAATTTATGGATGCGTATAAAAATGAGAGCTTTAAAAATAAAAATCGAAATGATTATAGAAAAAAAAAATGGCAGTTATAGAGACTGCCGATAGAAGTGAAAACGAAGAACTTTTAGTTTTAAAATTTGAAATTTCATAATGTTTGAATTAAAATGATCAACATCAATCTGGTTTTCACGTCTATTGAAACTCCGAGCAACAATTAAATGCATGTTTATATGTTTTTTTTTATTATTCAAATAGATTACGGGTTGTACAGATCATAACAAAATATAAATACAATTCAATTGAAATAACAATATACAATCATTATTTATGGATAGTATTTGTATTTACTTAAATTTCAATGTACTTGATTTTTAACATTATTTTAATTGTTTGCATCATTGTCATCATTCATTTCAACAGTACTTAGACTTTTTTACTTTCAGTTATTTCATTTTGTTCTAAAAAAGATACAATAGGCTTATGGTAACTAAAGTAAGAAAGAAAAATATTTGATTCAAATTTATCTAAGTATCGCGTAAAACCCGCATCGATCGTCGTTTTATATTTTGTACTACTGAGTTTTCGATCATTGGATATATTTAAATTAAGTGTTTCATTTAGAAATTCAATTAGTAGATTTTTATCATCTGCAAAGTTAATATTGAAGTCTCCACTTAAAATCATCGGTACATTATCATATTTTTCGCCAAATCTTTTTTCGAGTATTTCAGAACCTTTTTTTGTATAAATCATCAAATTTTCGAATAAAAATTGTTGTATCTGCCTCATAGATTTTCCAGGCGAAATATAAATGGCAACCATAAATATGTATTGCCCATTCTCGGAATCGCAACGAGCAATGCACAGTATATACACATTGAACTTTTCACTAAATCCATTCAACTTCACATATAAGATATACACAGCACTATACGTCAGCTGTATAGCTACAGATATACTGCTATAAGCATGCCGGTGACGCAAACGCACGAGATTTCACCCATCCAAAAGTGTTTAAGGCGAACAGCACACTGCGCGTGCGCCAGTCAGAGCATGTCGGTGACGCGAATTCATAAGATTTTCCCCTACCAAAAAGTGCCCAACGCCGCTAAAGAAGTTTTCACTTCAATTAGACTTATTTATATAACGAAATACTCTTTACTTAAAAGAAATGGCATTCATTATGAACTTAAAAGGTTGTTGTTCTCGAAGTGTACTAATTTTTCAAAAGCTTTGAACAATACTTCGAATAATTGACGTAAAAACGTAAGTATTTTACACACGTATATTTCAGGTTTCTTCGTAAAATAAAGGGCGCGTGTCATACGCCGGATTTTACGGTATATGAACAGATTGTTTTGGAATACTTTGAGTTAACGTTATATTTTTGGGCTTTTACATTTACGAATGAATTTTTTAGAGGAAGAAAATCTTCCAAGGATATATGAGGCTTATTTTTATGGATTTCATACGAATGGCTTGAAATATAATTTGATCCGAAATATATTGGTGATAATCTAATAATAGTGATAAATAAATACTCAAAGCTTTCGAATAAAGCTTTCTTTTACGAAAAGTTCAGTTTTCTTATATAAATAAAATAAGTTTATTATCTGCAGAAAAATGACTCACTCACCACGAGATCTCCAGAACTAATGGGCGAGGACTTAAAATTTGTCAGGCATGTTTCTTTTGTTGAGTAGAGATCCGCTTTTTCGGGTCTGATCGGGGTTTGGAAAAATCGACACCCGAGAAAAATTACAGTTGTGTTATTGAAAATAAAAATTCCGATTTTTTAACACCTTCTGACATGAAACTTAGCAGGCATGTTTTATTTAACTGAGTACAGATATGCAAAGAACGTGTTTTGAGGAAATCTACTCCAACGGAAGCTGTATGAGGGAGGAGGGAAGGAGATAAATATACTTCTGTTTTAGTAGTTCAAGCTTTGTCGTTTTTAACACCCTTTTATAAGCGCTTCACTTGTATGTTGTATGTAACAGAATCTTTGAACTCAATTTTAACCCACTTTAACAGGTCAGATCAATTTGAAATTTTGCTCACTTGGATGAGGACCACTCACAGGACCGATGACAATACACTAATTTCATAATTTTGTTCAATTGTCCTGATCAAGATCATCAGGATTAACGATTTCTCATTTTCAGATCCCATCCCGGATCTGGCGACTCATTTCAGATCCCATTTCCAGATTTCGCGACGAAAAGATTGTTACAAATTAGTTCGATTTTTTTTTTTTTAGTTTTTTAAACTATAATTTTTAAAGGAAAAGGTGAGGGTTTTAAGAATGTTTTTGAATATAATTGAAAAACTAAAGCTCGCGGATTTAGATATCAATAAGTTAAAAACAATATACACTGGTGTGCAAAAATTAAGGACGAGACGGTTTTTTCAATATAACTTTGTACAAAAGCATTCTAAATCAACACATTTAATACCGTAAGATCCCCAATACGTAAGGACATGAGTAATGTAAGCAACACTTACTAAAAGAGAAATCAGAGGGATAAAAAGCTTTATTGAAAAAGTAGCATGGAGCGCAATGCGACTGAAGGCGAAACATCCCTGTGATGGGTGTCCAGCAAGAAATATCCGGTCTTTAGTAGGGGATATGATCTCCCTGACTGCTAGGCAGGTTTCACAGCGTCTGCCCATACTGAGAATGAGGGTGTCAATGAGTTGTTGAGGCATTCCTGCCCATTCGTCTTGCAGCGCCAATCGAAGCTCCGGAATCGTTACTGGTGGTAAGGTACGAGCTGCCAAGCGTCTGCCTAGAAAATCCCATACATGCTCGATGGATTGAGATCCGGAGATCGTGCCGGCCAATCCATACGTTCAATATCCTCACTCTCTAAGAGCTGTTCGGCAGCTACTGTGCGATGACATGGTGCATTGTCGTCCATGAAAAAGAACTGCGGACCCATAGCGCCTCTAAAAAGACGCACATATGGAAGAAGAATCTCGTTACAATAACGGGTCCCGTTGACTGAACCTGCGTCGAAGATGTGAAGGTCTGTACGACTACCAAGCATGATGCCTCCCCAAACGAGAACACCGCCACCTCCATACCTGTCCCTTTCAATGATGTTCGAGGGATGATTGCGGCTTCCCCGCTCTCTCCAGATGAGTATGCGATGAGAATCGCTACTCAGACTGAATCTGCTCTCATCTGTAAAGAGTACTCGACCCATTCATTGTCTCTCCAATTCCGGTATTCCCGGCACCACAGAGAACGCCTTCTCCGATGGGCAGGCGTTAGAGGTACACACCGTACAGGGCGTCGTGCAAACAGACCACCACCGTGCAGTCTTCTGGCCACGGTAAAACGCGATATCGGTCGTCCAGTCGCCTGTGTCGTGTGTCTAGCGATTTCTCCTGCTGCCGCCTGTTTCTTCTGGCCTGTAAGGCAATATACCGGTCATCTGCGGGTGTGGTTCCTCGTGGACGACCACTACTGAACCCCGGATAGCTGTTCCTGTAGTTTGAAATTGTCTCCAAAGTCGTGAAACGATGCTGGACATTCCGAACCTGCAACCACACTTGTCACACTGCGACCTTCCTCCAACTTCCCAATGATTCGACCTCGGGTAAAAGCACCAGATGTCGTCTAACAGATTGATTATTCGCCATTTCTCGCTGAGGCAGCAACTCGGTGTGATTTTAACTGCTATACGGTGTGCAATCTCTTTGCCAGAAATACTAATCTTACACCGACAACATGCTTTACTACTCAGACACTCCCCCATTACGTCTGCCTGCATATCTGCGCATGTGCTACCGTACATCACCTCACTTAATCTCCTGATTGGTCTTTCTGTCCGCTCTGCCTCTTCGTTCAGCTGATATGCTAATTTTTCGACTTCGTCCTTAATTTTTGCACACCAGTGTATAGCAATACATCATGAAATATCCAGTGAAACGGGTGGACAATGGCTACTTATAGTATAATAGATTTAAATATTTTTGTTCAGAGTTTTTTGTTCAGGCTTTTTGACTCTGTGGGAAGACAGTTTTAAATGGAGAGATAAATTATAAAAAGAAATATATTTACCATCCATCATCTTAATGTGGATAAGGAGAAACATTTCTTCTTATACTATATGAATTGATAAAAAAAAAAGTTATTAGAACTAATGAATTGAATACACAAACAAAATTACGAAAAAAGTGTATTTTTAGAAGGTATGCATGGGAATTCGATTCAAGTCTGTGTTCGAAATAGAAGATATTCTTTTTAAAGGGAAGGACGCTGTCACGTTCATCGGTGTTTGAGGGTGAAAATAAAGACGAGCTATAATCAGAACAATTTATATTTATTATTCCTTCACTTAGTTTTTAACAACCCAGGGTAGGAAATGCAACTTTTATTAAGTATAGGAGAAAAAGCACGGTAGAAGGGATACTTAATATTTATTTATAACTCAATTAATTTACTCTTGGAACATTTTGGTTATCTACAGTCCATATTACCGTAATTCTGTGGGGCTGCGGTAGCCTAGCGGTCAAGGTATCGGATCGTGGCTGGCGTGTCATGAGTTCGAGCCCAGAACCACTAAAACCCCGCCGTGTAGGGGAGCGATGCACGTTAAATCTGTCGAGAGCTCAAACGTTGGTGTGGTGTGGTAGTTAGGAGAGGGGGTGCCAGCTCAAGTGTCGTTCTCGTCACTTGATCATGGTTCAAAATTACGAGGTCAATCACCAAAAGCCCTCGTGTAGACGAGCAGTGTGACGTTAATATTCACTCACTCACCGTAATTCCGTTCTCAGCTATTCGACTCTAATCCAACTTGTTGACTAAATCGTCGATTAACAATTTTTTTTGTTCAACATTTAATCATCGAGTAACTCTTGACTTCTTTTCGCTAATCAGTAGCTACTAATGGTTACTTCTAACCACTAGCTCCGCGAACCTAAAAGTTAATGCTTAAATATCATCCTTCATTTACATAAACTGTGTCTTCTTCTTCGGGAGAAAGTTTTCAATAGAACAACATTTAAAATAAAAAGTTTTCACCAAGAGGCTCTGGGATAGACCCTTTACAACATTAGTAAAATTTTACAACGAAAGAAGAATTGTTTCGTGGAATATTTCAATTTAAAGAACTTATCAACGCATCAGAATTTGTTTTTGATAAAAACAACTATATGTTATGATGTTTTACTCGCGAAACAGAATTCGTATAATTGACTTATAATTGAACACAACATCAACGTCCTTCAAACTTTGTCGCCTTTCTCAGTACATGCAGACTGAAAATGCCTCTTGTCAACAGCCAGCAATCACCTGTCACGAAAATACGAAACGGTTTTTCCTCTTTTATGCTTCATCGAAAAGCACGTTTGATCGCTGTAACTAGAATAGCAGCTGTGTCAATGTACGTCGCGAAAATGAAGAACTGACTGCACCAACAGGATCACATGGATTCTGGCGTGCTTCTGAGGATCACAGAACCACATCTTACGCGATTTGAAGGTGTGTATTGTTCGAATTGTCCAATGGAATGCGTTGTGCGTAGAATTACATAAAAAATATAGACAATTACAGCGTGATCAAACTATGTAAGGAATGTGGTTCGGGTATTGACTTTTGGTGGTGCAGGGAAATCACGGCACCAAGCTGAGGAATCAATCACGAGGTTTTTAGTTATTGATGCGTAAGCGATACGTCATCCAATCAATATATTCAGGGACTAATGATTTATTGAAACACGACATTGTCCTTCAACAAGGTAATCGGTGTCGGTTGCTATGTGCTCGGCCATTTTGATATTTAATATTATATTTAATAAAATACGAGAAATATTCGAAAAATTACGCTAATACACACATGTCTACTGTTTGCATTCAACTTTGCATTTGTTCCTTATTTAAAAAGGACTTGTTTAAAAAAAAGATTTTTCATGCCAGTAAGATGGTGATGTCAGCAGCGAGGAAAGCACTCATGGGAACATTTTTTATTGTCCATTATCCTTAGTTACCATGGACATTCTTCCGATATTTTTTCGGACGACCACTTCTTTCGAGTTATAGAACAGCTGTACAGTAGATGCTATTTACAGCTTTGAACTACCCTCATAAAACCGAAATAACGAATACTTTAAACCTTTAACGAATACTTTTAGCGCGTTTTCACGTAGTGGAACAAAAACGTTATTAGGACGCAAATTTCGTCTTCGTTCCATATTTTGTCGTACCTTTTTCTCAGCCAATAAGCAACCAATTGACCTCGGGTTTTCGGCATTTGGTCGCATTTGTGCCCTAGATGAGCCGAATCATATTTAAATTTTCCCATAGTTTTCCCGAATTTTCCTACAAATTTTCCTGAATTTCGCTAGTTTATAACAAAATTTTCTTAAATTTTTACCAAGTAAATTTATTGTTTGAAAAAATTTTTTTAAAAAAAAATCTAGTACATTTAGAGGAGTGGTACAGTACACACTACTTTCTGTTAGTAAAAAGTTCATTAGTTGCATTATTGTAAAATACAACATGTGAAAAACGCGCTAAAATTACTTGGCCATGCCAATGATTGATATCTTGTTTTCTGCTGGGCCGCAACATGAGGATAAAAGAGGGAGAGGGGGAGGAATGGGAGAAATGCTTCAAGAGACCCAGATAACATTGTAAACTTAAAAGGTGGAAAATTGATCGAAATATTAGAATTCCTGTTTCGATTTTTTAATTTATTATATATATTTTTTATTTTTGTCACTAACACTAAATTAGAAGCAGACACATTTAAGAAACACTCCGTCACAATAGCGCACACAAATTTTTCAAGGGGGTCGAAGGTCTCTATGGTCGAAAGTCCCCCAACTCGTATCATATCTAAAGACAACATCAATTGATTCTTCTGATCTTGTCGATTTTGTTAACAAAAAACAGTAAAAAATAAATTATTGAATTAATAATTAGCATTAATAAGTAAAATAAATTGTTAATTACAAGTACTTAATTAAATTTTTTACGTTATATACATAGGATTATCATCAATCGAAAAAAACTCAAGGGCATTAGGGGGGGGGGTCTGGACCCCTAGGTCAACCCCCTTGTGTGCGCCACTGCTCCTTCACAATTTCTAAATCGGTAAACGGTTTCGTATGATTTCCAATAATATAACAAACTTCATAGGATGTCTTTGTTACCACTGTGACATTACCACAGATAAAACACTTTGTTGCTGTTGCAAAGATTGTTGAAGAAAGCCTATTTATCACCTCTTGAAAGAGATCTTCAAGGAAAAGTGTCGTGGTCGTGGTAGCCAAGTGGTCTAGGCATCGGATCGTGGCTAGCATGTCATGAGTTCGATTCCAGTACCACTGAAGATCCGCCGTGTAGGGGAGCGATGCACGTTAAATCTGTCGAGAGCTCAAACGTCCTCCGGTTGGTGTGGTGTGGTGTGGTAGTTAGGAGAGGGGGTGCCAGCTCAGGTATCGTCCGCGTCACTTGACCATGGTTCAAATTATGCGGACCGTCCCCAAAAGCCCTCGTGTAGCTGAGCAGTGGGACGTTAATATTCACTCACTCGAGGAAAAGTGTCATTGAATGATTCCTGTTAATTGCTACTTTCTTAATACAGTACTTTCTTGACCAATGAAACAATTACTGATCCATGTTTGTGTTTCACTGCAAATTAGTCAACCTCCTAATAGCCTTGAAACGATATATTTTTTTCGAAAATTTTTCGCTTACGAGGTATGAAAGATAGTTAAAAATTAGTTCCTATAAAATTGTCGCTACTCTACTGTTGTCTGTTATCACTAACCTTAACCATTACAAATTGAAAACGAATATTATTTCGCACCCGTACGACATCGACAGCAAAAAGCAAAATTGATATAGTTGATTTCTTGACAAAGAATTTCCCCCCAAATTTTTAAAACTTTATTCTTAAATAAGTGAATTTTGTAGAGGATAGGCCACTTAAAAAAGTTCGGTAGGCCTCACGTGGCCGCGGGTCGCAGGTTGAGTATCGCTGCTTTAAGCCCTCTAAACCAATATTTTAAAACCCCACTTCAAACTTCTCTGTCGAATCAGGCGAGTACTTAAAAATTATTATTAAAATTTATGTGAAACATATCCCGTTATTCTACTAGATAGTTATGTTGGCGCAACACTGATGTGAATATTAGGGTGCCAGTTCAGGTTTCGACCACGTCATCTGACTGTAGTTTAAAAGTACGAAGTAGACGAGGGATTTGAAAGAATGATGTTAATGTTAATTCGCGCAAGGGGGTTCCTTGGGTATAATAGTGGTTGGAGAGGTTTTTATTACTGGAAAAGGTGGCAACACACACACATTGGTTTCTCTTGTTCGCTGCATTAGTCTTTCCTCCCGACACCATCTAATAACAGGACCGATCCTAGGGTGTCGGCCACCAGCATTCAAAGACCTAATGTGCCGTCCCTCTACAGAATTTCTCATATGTTGATTAATATTTAACGTTGCGTTATTAAATTATTTACCTGTATAAGAGTAAGAAGTAAAACATTAATAAAAATGCAAATACGCAAAAAAAACTTCTTTACTCTATTTGGTTTTTCTAAATTGTAAAGCTATTATTAAATTGAAAATTTTTTAATTTCTCCCAATGCATATTGAATTTAAACACTCCTATGTCTTAGGTAATGTTAACCATGTTAGATATTTTTGTAAATCAGCTTTCGCAAATATAATTTTTGAGACGCCTTCGTTAAACATCGATCCACAGGGCGCTCGCCAGTGCCGCTGATAGGTAAAAAAACAAATCTTTTCTATATCGGTATTGCGGCTCTGCTACAAATTTTGCTTTGAACTGAAGGATGTGTGTAATGAGTAGCCATTAATTGTCAATTCACCTCCACGCTGTGCACGAACACTCTATTTTTCTTAAACTATACAATGCTATTGGAAAATCGAGGCTTGTTTTGATTTTTCAATATATATAAAACTCAGCATTTTTTTCCTACTTATTATAAGTTTTATTGGAAGAAATTCGTAAAATATTATGTTTGATTGATGGAACTATATGTGGCCTGCGCCGCCCCTGTTTTTGGCCGCCCGCGTGCGGTGCACGTACTGCTAGGATCGGCCCTGTGTAAGAATGTAATTTCATAGAAAACCAGAAAATGCAATTAACTTCTGATCTCAGCGTGTTAGCATAAACAACTTCGGGTAATGAATGTAGATTCATTTAAGGACATTCATTAATGGAATGTAGATTCATTTAAGGACATTCATTAAGGAAATGTAGATTCTTTAAGATATTAAGGGACATTCCTTAATGGAATGTAGATTCATTTAAGGACATTTCATTAATGGAATGTAGATTCATTTAAGGACATTCATTAATGGAATGTAGATTCATTTAAGGACATTCATTAAGGAAATGTAGACTCATTTAAAGATATTCATTAAGGAAATGTAGACTCATTTAAAGATATTCATTAAGTGAATGTATATTCATTTAAGGATTTAAGGACATTCGATAGATCAAAATAAACATATTCAATTAGTCAATCAAATTTAGTAGAAACTCGCGTATTTGCGACTAGTAATCTTTGACATCGTTGTAAGCTCTGTGTAAAGTTGTCCTGCTGAGCTTTTTAACAACACTAACAGTTTCAGGCGAAATCATAATTTAAAAGTATCTTTTTAACTGATGTACACACACAGTTTGCGAATTATAACTAATTTTTATTTATTTAAATAATGTAGAAAAATTATTTAATTTTACTGTGTGTCAAGGTTCAGAATAAAACAAAAAATAAATTTCTATAATTATAAACTCCAAACTCTAACATTTTATTCAAAACGTGAATGAAATAGTACTAATTTATATTTTATCATCTTATATGTTTTTGTAATATATTCTGTGTATTTTGATCCCTTGGCCAATAATGTATCAATGGATAGAATTGCGGAGGAAAATTATTCCTCAACAATGTTTGATAATGAATATTTCTCTCTTATTTTTTCAATCCCCAAATAGTCGTATATATTTCTGTAAATACGTTGGTAATAAATAAATTTTTTAAAATAGTTTAATAATTTAAATATAATTTAGACGAACTATCTTAAAATACTCATTTCAAAGTAAATATTGAATGGAAAAATGAAAGTTTACAATTCTTTACATCTGGAAACCGGTGGGATTTAGCTCTGAGCCAACTTTTGTTTTCTGTTTTTAAAACTAAACGATTGCTTCGTTTGTTTTAGAGGTATAAAAGTGTAGTAATATTATATATATGTTGTGTATTCAGGAGAATACACTTAAATGTACGCGATTTATGAAGCATTTAATCTTTGGAATAAAAGTCAACTATATGATTTTGTTCTGAGTGTCGCCAGTAATAAGTAAGGCGGAGTAAAAATGTTGGCAGGGATTCATTATAAAGAAATGAATCCTTAAAATTCGCAAGAGGTGGATTCTGGGTAACTTTTGTAGATGACTCTTTCGCGCCACTTTCAGGCAGGATCTGGTCTAAAACAATTGCGGGGGGCTTCTTCGATTTTATTATATAACAAACTATAATGATAACTTAATATTGTCTTAACTCTTTGACAAGTCTTTAAAATGTACTTTACAACCTGTGGCGTACACAAGAAGATATGGGGTAGGGGGGGGGGGGGTTCAACCCCACATAGACATAAATATTTTTAATTTTTACTATAATTACTCTTCGGCGCCTTATTTACGTCAGTGCTTCTCAAACTTTCAATATTCGAGACTCAATATTCAATCATCATTTTCATCGCGTCCCCCTCCATACAATAACAATATATTGACTTCAATAATACTATACTTTGACACTAAAGCTACAATACGACTTTAACCTCTTATGTGCTACCGATGTATATAAACGTCTCGCTCAGCCAAAGCATTTATTTCTTGGACGTATATATACGTCTTTCTGAAGTATGATCTTTTCTGTGCACTACTATCCATAACATTATTCCGAAGGCTTTTGGAATGCAATAAAAGGACATTGACAGTCTTTGCGAAGAATTTACTTACTTTAGAGGATTTGCTTACTTATTCCTTTTCTCCTCCCACCCCACCCCAAAAAAATCACGCACGTCTACATGGAAAACGGAAGCGAATAGGCGTTAAACTTTTTAATTGGCCAGTCCAAGGGAATTAATTATGAACACCCGTAACAAATTATTAAGATAAGTGTTAATACAAGCCCACTAGAGTCTCTGTTAATTATCAAACTTGTTTTTAACTTAGTATTGGTTGAAATTAATACATAATATAAGAACACATTGGTACAGTACTGATACATTTATAAGTGTATTATTACATTCAGTGTAAATGTGTATTTATATTTATATTTTATTATATCAGAAAGTTTTTTGTTTGTTTACTTTCAGTAAATTAATAATTTTTGAATAATCTTTTGTTTTCGATTTTTCAATATGCTCGCCCCCCCCTATTGAGTAGTCACGCCTCCAAGGGGGGCGTGCCCCACAGTTTGAGAAACGCTGATCTACGTGATTTTTAGAATGTAACACTCCCATAAGAGCTGTTTGTGTACACGGATCTATTCCGAATTCCTTTTTTACTAGCTGTCCTCTTGGGGAAAAATGGGTCTTTAAAATCTAATCAATTAAAAGCCTTCCTTCGAAAAAGATGTGAGTATGTAAATTAAGACTTCTATATAAAGATTAAACTTTCGAATTAGAGAGAGAGAGAGAGAGGTTATATAAATACTGTTACGGCTGCAGTGATTGGTTAAACGTGAAGTGAGGCGTGGATACTTCGTAGTAGAATTTTGTAATATTAAAGTTGATGATTTGTCAATTGAGAATTAAATTAGATTAGGTCGCTAAGAATTTGAAGAAATTGCCTAGATATAAATGATCTGATTATTTAGTCTTCTCGTATCTCTTCTACCTCGCAATTGTTTTCCATATTTGGTATTTGGGTGCATCTCTTGAATTTGGTGCATAGAATTTGCGTTGTTATTTATAACTGAGAATAAATTGAAGTTTTTTTAATATGGCTAATCTTCCTTCCGACCCTCACACACTAAGGGATGATATAGGTCATCCCTTACAATATAATCTAAAAAATTGGTAATCAGAGCTTTGCAGTACGTTTCTTCTATAATTCTTGATCACAAGAAACTAATGATAAAAAAAGCATATCACCTGATTTTTTTTAAAAAAAATCGCTTGAACGCGCTTAACGATGGTTTTTTTTTTTAGCAAAAGTTATTTTTGGTTTTAGTAAAAATGCATATAAAAGAGCATTTCATATTTGTGATTAGGAACATAATGAACCTTTCTAAAAAGAGGCTTGCTTTTAATTTATTTTTCTTGAGTAAAAAGAAAAAAATAGATACGAAAGATTCTAAAGTGCTATCTGAAAATTTTAAATTGAAGTTACTTTATTTTCTTTTCGAATAACATAATCTGACTTCCCTGGAAACTCTATAAAGGGCACTTTATTTTATTAAACTCTCTTAATTATGTTTGAATCAATTTGTTTATTTTCTGGTGTAAAATGTGTTCAATTAATCACATTTTCTATTTGTAATCCTAAGTGATATTTTCATATTAAAGAAAAAAAATTTATATTCATATGGAATGTATATAAATTTTAAAAGCCCCATTTAATGAACAAGTTTTTATTATAAAACTCTACGATTTTACGTGAAAATTTCGACATTTTTTTCTGTCTAAAAATGTATTAAAAGAATCGCATTTTGGGTGACAAAATATATTAAAAGAAGTTGAATTAATTAATTTTAAACTACGTATGGATTTTATTACAGAAGAAGGAAGTAATAAGGGATTGTGCATTACCGGGATACCGAATACCGGTATTCACAAGTTTAAATACCGTTTTTTTCGGTATTTACTAGAAATGTTTTAAATTGGCTCCACTATATGTTCAGGAATCGCCAACATAGCGAAATAGTATGCGTTTTTGTTTTTATCTCTCTCTAACGGGCAACATTATTTAGACTGTGAATACAAAGTTACATCGTACAATCAAGAAAAGTGATAAAGTATGTGAATCATCCAAGGAGGTGGGCGAAAACTATCCTATTGCAGCACTATAGTGCACACGCACAGGATTCGTATCTGAGAAAACAAGGTTGTAGTTGTGAAGAAAGTGCGTAATATTTCGATATTTTTTAAATTGGGGAGCATTAAATTCACATTATATTTGCATATCATACTTTAGGGTTCAAAATATTTTTCAGATTTATTATATATATACTCATAAATAATAAGCCACAATAATGAATAAGAATAATTTTAAAGAACATAAAAAATCAGTTGATAATGCTTCGGTTTGGTTTCATTATTTTTTATAAGATGAAAACCACAGACCACAAATTAAATAGTGATATTTACACTATTTTTGTGGTGGTGGTGGGACTAATCCCCATCTGGTCTAACACACTATTTTTGTGATTTAAATAAATAAAATGTTCTCTTTTTTTAGTGATTCTTTTTGTATTGTTATAATTTATAAGTTACACACATTATTTTTTGTGATATTTACACTCTCTAATAAAACTGGCAAATGAAACAAGGAAACACCTGTGCGTGTGTTTTCTTTCTTTTTCTAAAATTTCTACTACCGGTATTAAAACCAGTATCCCGGTATTAAGACCTAAAAAATACCGATTACCGGTATTGAACTTTTAGTCGGATACTGCAATCCCTAGAATAAATACGTTGTTTAGATTATGTGGTAAACAACTTAGAAAAAAAATCTAATACGTATAAATAGTAATTTGTAGAGCTTCATGTGAAAACTAAGGTCTTTTAGTAGGGACTTTGTCGAAGTCTAAATTACAGAAATACGATATTTTTTATCATTATCCGAGTCCGATCTTAATAAAAAGTTGGAACAATTCTTAAAAAATGAACGTTTTTCTTTCCACGAAGCAGTTTTATGAGAAAAGTCATTTAGATTATAAGCTCGAACAGAATTGAATTTCGCTCTATTATGTTTAATGGAAAAAAGTCCACTTGAACCTCTTTTAGAATAAAATGATCGTAGAAATGAAGAAATGTTCTGGCGATACTCTGAAGTAATTTACAAAGGAGCTTATATTGATTGACGATTGACTATGTTCGGAACGGTGATATTGAAAAAGCGTACAAATGAATAATTTTTTAATATTTAGTAATAGTTGAACTAGAATATACATATCTCCTTTTATGAATAGTGCTCTTACGTAATAATATTCTACCTATATATAGCAAGGATTTTAATAACGAGGCGGAACTAAGAATTTGAAAAAATTAACATTATTTTCAAAGTTACGATCAATTGAAGCAATAACGAGTGTTTTTTTGTTAAAATTTTTTTACTCTGATTTAATGAAATATGAATAAATCCATTTCTAAATTACGTACCTATTTAAAAAATAGTTCAACCCCGGTATAGAAATCCTAGCTATATATAGGCAAAATATTACTATTGTTACGAATTTTATATAAAATAGTGTAAATAATTTGTATTTTTATGTGTAATGCATTTATATTATTCTATGTTATATTATGTTAAAATTGTAATATTCGCAAGCAGCGCCGTCTCTTAAGCTATGATGGCGATTCAAAGGGAACTTGGCGAAAGAGCCAAATTGGCATCATTTTTGGCGACCAATTTGGTGACTTGGCAACCATGTTGGTGACCATTTTGGTGAATTGGCAACCATGTTAGCAATCCTTTTTGGCGAGTTCGGAACCCTCTGGATTCTTCTGGAAATTAGTGGAGAAATCCACTAATTTCACGTTCTATGACGCAAGCGGATCTTTCTCGAAAGATCCGCTAGAGTTATAAATAGGGAGACCCTCACCGAACTGAGTCAGTCTTGTTTCGACCAGCAATTAGTGAGTATTCTTTTGACTAGTGATTTCTAGACTTGCCTTGAACGTGATTACCGATTAGCTCGGCTATGCTTTGTGCATAATCTTTTACTTACATGTATTTTAGACACTGGTAGTTGTGTCTGAGTGCTGCAGAAGGTGTGAAGACCTGAGATTTATTCTGCGAATATTGCTGCTGAATCCTATATTTCAAGGATTGGACTTTCGACAATAAATTCTCATTGCTCTTAAAGAACTTTGCTACTAATTTGCGCATAAAATCCTCGAACCCCGAACAACGTAACACTATTAAAGAATCATTTTTCATGAAAGAAGAATGCTTTGAAAATATGTCATTCTTCCTTCATTTTTTGCTAAAAAGTTGTAATAATATTCTTAAGACAATTGTATATGTATATTCTAGTTCAACTGGCACTAAATATAGAAAAAACTATCCGTTTATGCGCTTTTTCAAAATCACGGTTCTGAACTCAACCACTGAAAATAAATCATAAAATTAGCTACCTTGATAATCGTTGAAAGTACTTCAAAAGAGCAGACAAAATAATAAAAGTTATTTTATTTCAAGATGTTTTACTCCAATTTTTTTAAAAAAATAGTAAAAATAACAGAATAATTTTTAAATTATACAGTTTTTTTTAA
>BMAO01001300.1:0-23737 GCA_019973975.1 Trichonephila clavata
ATAAAATATAAATACAGTCAGACCTCTACTTAACGAAGTTGCTAAATCCCTAAAAAGTTTGTTATGAGGAAAATTTATTATATAGAGAATTCATTTTTCAATATTCTTCTGTTCTTGGTTCCAGAAAAAAGTTCGTAAAATAAAGAAATTCATGAAATAGAAGTTTGTTATATGGAGGTCTGACTGTTGAAATATACCTATATATATATATATTTACTATTTTAAAATGAATGTTTGTAAGATACCTATAGATACTAAGGTTTATGGAGAGTTTAGTGTAGAATAGAATCAAAGTTGTGTACTGCACAAGTAGATTTAAAGGAATATTAACTATTAGTCAAATTTTTAAATGTACAGTACTTTTTTATCGAACAGTTTACAGCAATAGATCATGACAAAATTATTTTTTAAATTTGGCCATCATTTCCAGCATTTAATCCTTTCTGATTATGTTTGATGTAATTTATGATTTGTTTGTGCTTTTACGAATATAATTTTTTCATTTATTTATTCCATGTTACTTTTTCAGTGTAACTGCTACTAGAGATCATTTGATTTACAATTTGAAAGGTTCTCGAGATAGTATGTAAGTATATTCCCCTTTAGATGTTAAGTGTATATATATTGCAAAAATAGTAGTGAGGAAGTTTAAAATATGCATGCATACATGTCTTGTTTTTCAATAAGAATTCTAATATGGAAATATGTCTTGGATGCAAGGCAATCTGCTAAAGTAATTTAACTGCTGCTTGTTAAACTCTGAAATTTCTCATTTATTGTTTTTAGTACCAACACATTTTTCAATTGTTGTTCTTGTCAATTGACCTTGGTTCAAAATTAAGAGATTTTATATTAGTGCTTATTCTGTAATTCTAAAGTGATATGGAATATGAAATTAATTATATGTAATTTGCCATATTCTGAATTAAGTTTTATTTAACAAAAGAATCAGCTACATGATAGTGATAAACGAACATATATATACAGAGAGTTCATTTAATATATTTATACATAATATTAATTTTACGGTTGTCTTGTTAGACGCAAAAATATCCTTATTCGTGTAGGAGTAAATGGTAATCTAAAGCAATGAGTTTTCTAAATCCATTTGTTTTCATTTAAGTACTATACTTTAAAATCAGATTTTTCAGAAAAATGTTGTATCGATCTTAACTGAAGAATCAACCTGATGTTGTGTGTGCCTTCTCTAGCATCAGCACCATACACTTTTTAAAATACTTCTGTCAAGTATAACACAGTGTTCTACCACTTGGGGATGATGAGAAGTTTTGAAAATCACTGAGACACTTTTATTTTGAAGAACAGATGTTATCACAGCCAACTGCTCTGTATCTGTAATTAGACTTTAACCCTTTAACGGCGTGGTATCTCTCTGAAACCACCATTTTCTAAAAAAATATCTCTAAACGCGCAATGGTATTTCAATGGAACCACAGGTCCCAAACATATCTTTTAACTCTTATAAAAGACACTAGATGTCAGCACGAGACAGAAAACTTTTATTTCTGTGAGAAAAATGCATCATTTTAAAAGCCTTTTTTTTAACTAACCACTTTTCAAAAAGATTTTTTTTAGTAAATAAAAATAGACAAAAATTCAAAGTAAGGTATGTACATTCTTGCTGCATATGCTGTTCATAGCATAACTAATTTTTAGTATGATAAATGATGAAAAGAACCAACTCTACCCAATTTACTTTGTGGTGGTTTCAGATATGTACCACCGCCACACTAGAACATGAAAATTCTCCGTTTCTTCTCCGGCTTACAGCACGCACACATGAGAGATTTACCCTTTTTTTTCGTTGACTCAGGCAGTGAAATAACTAATAATTTATGGGGGTTTTGCCATTGATTTGGCGGAGGGGTTTATTTTTTCTTTATTTCTGCATGTTTTTAATTATTTAATAATAAAGAAACAATGAATAAAAAACTTTACTGGCTATTGAAGTTGATTTCAATCACTTATAGTTATATTTTGTATTATTTAATATTTAAAAAGTAATTCTAATACTTAATATTGCGTATTTTAGTAAATTTATTACAAAATATATAAAAAATATTCTTACAAATCTGACGCAAATCATATATTGGTCATCCGAGAATTATGTCGTAGGTGCGCGGTGGTACTTCTATGAAACCACCTCCCCCTGGGGGGGGGGAATGTACTGTAATTTTTTTAAAGGTATTTCTCTGTTCTTAGGTTCTATACATTGCATTTACAATTTTATTTTGACAAATTCAGCGAATTTATTTTTCCGCGCTTCAAAGGGTTAAAATAGTAATGATAAATAAAAAATGTAATTCAAAATCACCTTGTCTTTTGCATTTTTAAATATCTTTTGATAAATGTTTTAAGATATCTTGCTGATTTTTTTTTTACACCAGCAAAAATCTGAGGGATAATTGCTATAAAATTATAAATTCTTAATTTTATATTCCTTTCTTATAAAACAGGATGTATATTCTTTAATACAGGAATGAAATTATGTTTATAGAACTATACACAGTTTATTTGAATAATGTAATCTCAGATTATTTTATAAATCTAATTACTGCTTTATGTCATAAAAGGAAAAGAATGTCAGATATATGCTTAAAATAAAAATATACATATTATAGGTTAATTATTGAAATTTTAACTTTATTATCAGAACCATAGAGATATAGAAAATTCAATCTGTGAAATGCAATAAAAGCTAAAATCTATGAATGTATTAAAATTAAATTTAGGTCCAAAGATAATTTGAAATTCCCCCCCCTACAAGTTGATTTGAATTTTTAATTATAAAATAGATGAATGACTTGATGTTAATGAAGTCTTTCAATTTTTAATGGAAATTTTGTTCTTGCTTAGGTAGCTAAATGGGTTTGTTTATGTAATATAAGAAAGTATTTCATTAATGATATAAATCTCTTACTTTTGAGTAGTCTGCAAAAGATTAAATTTTTATTTGAAGTCAGTTATTAATGTCAGATCATTTGTATATAGCTTAAAATTATTATTTATAATAAGCATTTAGTTGCAGAATTACCCTATTTAATTATCTGTAAAATTAATGTGTTTTCATCTGAAGGTAGCTAATGGATTTTTTCATTCACTGATATTGGATGTCATGCTTAAAACAGATTTTGTCCATTTAATGCTTTTCTATTAAATCAACTCCTTGCTTAATTTCCAATCAAGGATTTAAAGCCATTTAACAATGGCTGATGATTTACTTCGGTGGCATATATTAATGAGAGATCCTTAAAGAAAAATGGTTTATTCTTAGTGATGTGAGTTTTCACAAAATGAAATTTATTATTATTGTGAACTGTAGTTTTTAAAATTTATTTTTGAAATGTGTTTAGTGATAAAGGATTAGCCATTCTTGCTGATATTGTCACCAACCCTGCATTCAAACCTTGGAACTTAAGGAGGCCTCTGAAATACTTCCATTGGATTTGGCTTTGCATCAGAAACAACCAGAATCAGGTAACTTAGTTTAAGTTGTGAAAGTCTGTTTTTTCTTTTGTTGCTATTAATTTCAATTAAAATGTAATTTGTATGTATTTATCCCTTTAAACTATGGGTGCATCTTTGAGGACAGAATGTTGGTTTTAGAATGTACTTGAATTGGCTCTAAAAATTTCGGTTTTTTTTTTGTTTTTTTTTGTTTATCGTACTCCTAATTAATATATAATATATTTCTGGTAACTTATATTTCTAATATTTTTAAGAATACTATAATTTTGGAAAATTTTGTTATTGTTTGTGTATTTTATTTTCTATATTATATTACAGTTCTCCTGGAAGCTCTGCATAAAGCAGCATTTAGGGGTGGCCTCAGCAATTCTCTCTTCTCGGAACCTTTCATGATTGGCAAACATAATCCTGATATGGTATTCTTTTTAATTGAATGTATTTTAATTCTTCTTTCTTTTGTTTGATGTATTAGATTGAATTAAATGTGTTTCTTCTTACAGTGTCATAGTTTTGTGAGGGGTCATTTCACAGCATCCAGAACTTCAATTGTTGGACTTGGTATAGCCCATGAAGATTTGGAAGGAAGTGTTGGTGAACATTTTAATTTTCAAGGAGGAGCTGCTGAAAGTGATGGAGTTTCTAAGTTCTCTCCGGGTATGATACATTGAACATTTTTTTTTGCTTGAGTTTTATGCATAAAATTATTTACCTTTTGAAATTAGTTACTTTATTTATAGTAAAAATTAATATGTAGGCTTTGTACAGTTAAATTGTATGTTTTAACAGTATTTGGTAATGTAATGTTTTTAATAATGTAATAAAAAAATATTTTTGTAAAATAATTCATAATTTGTCCTAATTGTGATCTTTTAAATGTGATATCAGTAGAAATGCCCTTCATTCCAGAATTGATAAATGAATTAAATCCTCTTATGTGTTATTTGTATTGGATCACACTTACTGTAAAATCTGGCATATGTTTTATATCTTCATAATTAAGTTTTTACATCTTAAACTCATTTTTAATTTTACTTTTATTCTTGATAACATACTCCCTTTCGATATTTATGGTTTTGCAAATTCTATTCAATTTCAACCATGGTTTCTTTTTTGATTATTTCAAGTATGCAGTTCTTATTCTTTCATTGAATACATGTTTTTCACAAATGCATTTTCAATAATCATAATTAAATTTTATTTTTTAAATTGTTTAATTTTATATTTGTATGTTTTTGTATTTGAAATTTGGTTTAAAGATTAAATTTAAACTTTTTAAAAAGGAAAGAGTTTTGTATTTTTAAGTTTAAATTAATAATTACTGTAGTATTACATATGAAGGCTTCAAAAAAAATTATATTCATGTTTTTAAACATATTACTGTGTCTTATTTAAAGGTGTATTCTGCGAATTTGTTTCAGGTGAAATTCGAATTGAAGCTGATATCCCATTGACTTATGCAGCAGTAGTTGCTGAAGGAGCTGGGTATGAACATTTTTTTTATTTAAATACATGATTTTTAAAAATTATTCATATGTGTTGGGGGGGGGGGATCCGTGTATATATCTGGATTATATTTTTCAATTCTAAGTAGCCTAATTGTATTTATCTTGGATATGTTGTTAAATTAAATTTGTATTTAGGAGAGATTAATAAATTTATCAAAGAGGTTAATCAATATTTTTCTTGCAAGTTTGATGCATTTTGAATGGTTTTTACTAATGATTTCTTTTCCAATTCAAAGTGTATTAATTTTGAGTTTTTTTCTCCATGTAACTTGATTATCAATGTGTGTGGTAGAAATCTAAAAAATCATAATTGTTTCATTATTTTTGTTAAATAACAGACTAAGGGATAAAATATTTCAATGAACAACTTAAAAATGTCTGCATTTATGAACTTTTGAATCTGAGTAGCCTAGAATAATAACACGAGTAAAAATAAAGTTTTTTAAACTTGGGTTTTCTTTTAAACTTCACTCTTTGCATAACATAATTTTTTTATACATTACATTTTAAGAGCAAAGAGGGACATTGAGTCAAATTCAATTTATTCAATAATTGTTTTTAAAAATTTAATTTTACAAAGGGATTGTTTAATTTGTTGGTTTTCAGTATTCAATTGTTCCATGGTTGTAAACAATTGGAATTATGAGTAATATTTAATTCTTTAAATAATTAGTTTTAATCAATTAATATTTATTAATTATAATTAAATTATGTATTGTCACCCTAGTTTGGACCATGATCTTTTTCAGTTAATTTTATTGTAGATGATCTATTTTTCATTACTGACCTTGCACCATCATATTATCATAAATTTCAAAGTTTATTTTATTTTTTATTGAGAACGTTTATAAACCCCGTGCATCACACAATGTATCACATGGGGGCTTGCAACACAAAGGAAAGAATGAAGGATTACAACACAAACATCTATGCCTTCCACAGGATTTGAACCCAGTCCCTACGGCACCGCTGTCAGCATAACTAACCACTATACCAGATGGGCGGCTATTTCAAAGTTTAAGAAACTTTTTAAATGGTAAAAATTTCAGTAATAATGACAACCTCAAATCGCACTTGGTTGAGTTTTTTGTTAAGGACCAGAAACTCTATATGCTCAGAATCATGAAGTTGCTTGAAAAACTGCAACAAGTAATCAAACAAATTGGTGGATATTTTACTGGTATGTTAAAATTTATTTTTAGTATAGAAAAATTTTACATTAAAAAAAAAAACCAAATTATTTTCTTGACAACCCAATATTTATAACTTCTTAAATTTTTTTTATAGCCTTTTTAATAATTTTTTTTGTGTGTATCATATTGATAACCAAACTATTATGAATTTTTAATTTTTTGTAATACTTTCATTAATAGTTATTCTAAAATTAATCTTCTGTATTAATTTCATTATAAAGCAGCTTAGATTTTTTTAAAAGCTTTTCTAATGCTCATACCAAGATTATTTTTGAATTTTTATTCAAAGATATTATTAAAGCTGTTTTTTTTTTTGTTGTTTTGCCTAATGTTAAAGAATTGCTAGCATCCAAATTTGGAACACTTTTTTCTGATAGAAAGATATTCTGATGTTAATGTAGTATTTTGGCATTACTAACGGTCGTATTCTCAATCACGAGTTAACCTCGAGTTATCCCCGAACTGGAGGTAACTCGCAGATTGGCGAAACATCATTGTTCTCAACTGCGGATCGCGCCAAATCCACGGATTATTCATCCAAAGATAACCCGCCGATTTTGGAGGGTAACTCGCGGATTTCGCCACCAGAGATAAGCGGGCTATCATTTTTTACCCATTACGCTGCTCGGTTGGAGCTAAAACTGAAAAATTGTAAATATTTTGTATATGTAACATTTGTTTTCTGTTCTATATTGTAAAATATTGATAAATGTGTGTGCATATATAGTGTTTTGAGACAAATACAATCAGATTAATACCAATAGTATAATTATTTTTGTTAGATGGAATTAGAAAAGGTTCAGTAACATGTTCTGTTTTAGATAAATGTGACTAATGAGGCCTAAGATTCAATTAACAAATTTATTCTTCACAAAAAAAACTGGATTTTTCATTCTAAGATTTTATAGAAATCATGAATTAAGAATAATTAATAGACTTTCGAAATTATTTAAATTAATGATTATATACAAAATCTACATTCTATTTTAACCTACCAAAGGGTTGCTGGAAAATTTTAAATCAAAAAGAAAAATAGGATATTTATACTTGTATACAATCAAAATATAAATTGAAATTTTAAAATAATACAAGTTTTGAATTCTCATTGTATAACATTTAACAAGCAAAACACATTTTCTGATAATATTACCAACTTTATTTGTACCATGCCCCACTTATTAATAATAAGAATCTTAGCCCTCAAACACTATTGATAGCCATATTTTCAGGCAGCATCACATCAGAACATTTAAAATGTAGAGCACAATATAACAACAAATAATTCATAATGTCAAAGCTGAAAATAGACATTTGATTTTTGTTAGAAGTATCTATTCCTTGTTAATTTTAATTGGTTATTTATTCAATTTGTCAGCTGGGAAAGGTGCTCAGACCGTCATGTAGATCAATATTTACTTATTATCGATTCTTTTACTCAACATTTCAAAAGTGTGTTAAAAAAAAAAACAGCTGATCGAATGTTTCGCGCCAAGATACAACTCAAAATGTAAGCAGTACGTCACGTGATTATCAGTGTCCAATCACAACGACTTTAAGATCTTGCCCATGCATAACTCACGGATCCGGTAATTGTCAGTTGGAGAATAAGAAACGAGAATTACCCGAGAGTTACCTTCGAGCAGGGGTTACCCAATCCGCGGGTTTTCTTTTCAATAACTCGCGATTGAGAATACCACCGTAATATATTCATATTTATGACTCTATTCATTTTTGTTCCAATTAGTAATTTCATGTTTTTATATATGAATTTTCTTCTTTTCTCAAAGTACATTCCCTCTCTTTTAAGTTGCCTTGCGCAATGCAGACTGAACCCATGCGTTTTTCATTCCTTCACGCCACTTAGTTATTGATGCTGACTGCTGTGCCGTAGGGCCTGTGTTCGAATCCTGGAGAAGGCATGGATGTTTATAAATGTATGTTTATAACTCACGGATCCGGTAATTGTCAGTTGGAGAATAAGAAACGAGAATTACCGAATTCCGAGCAGGGGTTACCCAATCCGCGGGTTTTCTTTTCAATAACTCGCGATTGAGAATACCACCGTAATATATTCATATTTATGACTCTATTCATTTTTGTTCCAATTAGTAATTTCATGTTTTTATATATGAATTTTCTTCTTTTCTCAAAGCGTGGTTATGTAATTATTGATTAATTTAAATCTTACATTACTGCTGAGCATTGTTGCTTACTGTATTGTTTCGGACTCTTTTCACCTGCATGATGATATGTAGATTATCACTTGTTGTTTTTCTTGGCTGAATCCTGTCAGCTTTTCTTACATTTGGTGAGATTTTTAAAGTCCAGATGTGATACTTTTATCAATTTTAAATTCCTGTGCAACACTCATCAAACTATACCTCTCCTTAATGTATAGGTTTGCCAATCATTCTACCATAATAAAGGCATCCTGATGGTTTCTTTTAGCCATATTGGATGTAAGATCTCATTTAAAATTGCAGTGAATGTTAGGAAATGTACATTCCCTCTCTTTTAAGTTGCCTTGCGCAATGCAGACTGAACCCATGCGTTTTTCATTCCTTCACGCCACTTAGTTATTGATGCTGACTGCTGTGCCGTAGGGCCTGTGTTCGAATCCTGGAGAAGGCATGGATGTTTATAAATGTATGGTGCCTTTGTGGCATGGGGTTACTCTAAATAGCTGTTGAGCTGCAAGTCCTCTTGTGAGGTTTGGTTGGTGGGAGGTTCCTGACCACCCCCAGGTGTTTTGCCTCAAAATTGGGGTGAAAACGGGCCAAATCATACTATCACCTGTATGGTGCCAAAGCTACAACTAATGACGGGCGTCATTTAGCCCTTTGCCATGATGAATTTCGTGGACCTCTATCTGGCCTTTGGCGATCAGGTGGCATTAGTAACAACAACAACATCACTTCTGCAACCAGGCTTCTTATATTTGCATGTATGTCACCTTTCTACTGAGTAGGCTTTTCAATATACATATCACCAAAAGCCCTGTTCTAAGGTTTTTTTACTGTAAAAAGGACTTGAAGTTTTGTACACTAGTGTGTGTCTACACTGCCATATTATTATGACCACTTCACACTTATATGGAGATCAACTATAACTTCACGTAGTTGTCACTAGAAGGTGAGATAGCTATTAATAGAGAATGAAGGAATAGTGAAGTATAAATTGCACTTTGTTGTTTGTGAAGAGATAGAGCTAGGGAAAAGACTTGATTTGGCTGGATGATTGAAGGTACTTGAAGGGGGCATTAGGACCAGTATCAGCAAAATGGCTGCACTTGTAAAGTGTTCTAGAGCAGCAGTTATTAATGTTTATAAAGAGTGGATTCCCAAGCAGAAAACTGGGTCTTAATGTCAGGCTTGTGGTCATCGCAGGCTGCTGAAAGTTCTCTTGGAAAGGATAATAATGTAAATTGGGGGGGGGGGTCCAGTCTAAAAGTAGGGCAACTGTACTTAAAATTATGAGCATCTTAATCAAGGAACAACTTTAAGTGTCTTTGAGCAAACTATTCGCTGCACATTACACTGTATAGGCTATGGTAGCCTATAAAAGCCTCTACTGTTGGCCTTGAACAATAACACATGTCTCCAGTTCGCAAAGAAGCACAAAGATTGGCCCGTAAATGACTGGAAAGGGTCGTGCGATCTGATGAGTCGTGTTCAGTTATATTATGTAGATGACAGGTACGAATATAGAGAAAACAGATTTAAAGTGCAAACCTCACCTGCATTGCTACAACTATTCCAGCTGGTGGAAGCAATATTATGGCTTGGGGATGTTTTCTTGGCATTGCACGTGTCCTTTGATTCATATGGAAGAACGTTTGGATGTCAAGTGTTATTGATGTGTTATCACAGATCAAGTATAGCTTTTTGCATTGATAAAGTATCCTGCTAGAGATGGATACTTTCAGCAGGACAATACTCCCTGTTTTATAGCTGGCATTATCCACAGCTCCCTGTTTGTGCCTTGCCTGCACAAGCACCAGATTCTCAATCCAATTGAGAATCTGTGAGATCAGATTAAATGGTGCATCTGGCAGCTGGATCCAGTAGCATGCAATCTGAAGGCATTTGACATTTATTGGATATAGTCTCAAATTCCGCAGACCACATACCAGCAACTAATAAAGTTCGTACCAAGAAGTGTCTATGCCAGGGATGGGCATTAAGTCGATCACGATTGTTCAGTTGACTGCCAAGACATGGGGGACTTCCTGAAGATTAAAAGTTAATAATTTATACCGAAATATTCAAGATTGGCTGATAGTATGCAGACTAAGTCTTCTACTGACTATAGCTACAAAAGCTAAGATTAGTTAAAAACATTTTATTTTTTATTGTATTTTGAATTGTTTGTTAATAAATGCATCATTTGATATATTTGGGGCTATTATTATTATGTTTGTATATTGCATTTTGCCTTAAACACGGTTTTAAAAGTGGGAGTCTTCTTTTTATTTTAGTTATGTAGATAAGTATATATTCCTTATTTATTATTAATTTATAATAAATATTATAGGCCTTTTTCTTAGCTCACCACTCCTATGCCACTGGGTGGACTGCAACACCTTAAAAATTAGCTCATACTCAGAGTGTCCACCCCTGATCTACGCAGTATTAAGGGCAAAAGATGGGCTAATGTATTGAAGTGGTCATAATGAATGTTCAGTGTATATATAACTTTGTAATCTTTTAGCGTTAAGCCTTAGAATTTGCTATTCAATTACTGTGGTTCAGTGGCATAACATATACCCCCACAACCCCTGCATCGCAGAGGGCCCAAAGCCTGACAGAATGCAAGTACGGAATCTTTTGTAAGCTCCAGTTTGGGACCCAAACCTGACTTTGCCGGGGAGCCCTAATATTCTTCGTTGTGCCACTGCTGGGGCCATTCTACTTTGGCCTGTATTGTCTTGCTATATTCCCAGGGACGTCTTACGACTTCTTCAGGCCCTGGGCCCTACTCAAAAGTAGGCCCTGGGCCTCTACACAAATGTAAGCCTCACACCTATGATCTTTAACAGTACACAGCATATGTTGTCAAATACTCCTGCAAACAATGCCTTTTGACTGCATGAGTAATGATAGCATATGGTGGTAGGCCTAGAACTGTACGTGGATGATGGTCATCACATGTAGCCAGTTGGCATATCGTTCAAAATTTTCAGTTTCTTGGAGAGTACAACTGGAAATAAGATTTAACCATGGAAATTATTCGAAGTATGATTCTATAAGGTTGAGTCGAAAACGAGACGAGGCCCCTATAGCAGACGAGGCCCATGCCTTAAGACATCTCTGTATATTCCTACATATTGTTTGCATTTTTTTCAAAATAAATTTAATAACAATTTCCAAGTTTATTGAAGAATCTTTATTGAGCTTTAAAATTTTCCAAGAAAAATATTAAAATGGGAAATATGTTATAGAAACAGTTGCCGGATACTGGATAATATAAGTTATCGCTGGTAGGGATATTATATGTAATGTATTTCCCTATTCTGTCTTCCTATTCAAGTTGTAATTATTTGCTTAGGTGTTATTTTTTTCTGTTATATGCAGTGCAACAAATGTGAAAGATATGTTGAGCTTAGGAGTTCTTCAGTGCATGCTTGGTCTTGGAAACCACATTGAAATGAGTGATTCAAGATTTTCTGTGCTTGGAGAAGCTGCTGCTAAAACTACCACCAATCCCTTTTATGTGAGTTTTTTAAAATTTTTATTTCCTCTTGTTATATACTTATTTTATAAACTTGTTGGAAATTTTTGATAATTTCTAGATTTTAAAGATTATTTCCAGTAATATTTAAGATAACATACAGTATTCTGTGAAAAAAAAAACAAATTTTTAAAACTTTTACATTTATTCTAATTTTTAATCATTTTAAAATTGTTGTATTCTTTAATATTGAGTTAAAATTAGGTAATAAATCATATGATTAAAAACTATTATATGAACAAAAAATATACAGAATAAAAAGCATTCCTTTTGAAGTATCATTTGCTTGCTTTTAATTTATATTTATTTATGTAAGATGACTATATTCAATTACTAATTTTCTAAGTATATTTCAAGTTAAGTTCAATTTGAATGTTAGGAATTGTTCTTAATGCTTATTTGTATCTTTATTAATTTCATAATATGAATTATTTATATGTTAAACATTTCAAATTATCAAATTGTTGCATGTATCCATTGTAATTTCATTTCAAAATTAGGACTGTGTACATCTTTTCTTACTTCACTAATTTGTAATAATGTTCGGCATTTAATAGAAATAAAATCATGTAGCTTTTATGTATAAAATTTGTACATTACTTTTGTTGCTTAAAATATTTTATTAACTAAACATTGTTTAATAATTTTCAAAAATAGTCTTGAAGTAATATTAAATAATTTAAAAGGAAAAATTAATGAGTTTTATGTGTAATGTATATCATGTGTTACAATATTTAAAGAATGATTTAAAGCACAATCTAATTTTCCTCCTAGGTCTCTGGCCTAAACATAAGTTACTCAGATACTGGCCTTTTTGGAGCATATATTGTTGGACAACCTGAAGAAATGAAATCGGTATCAGAATGTTTTGATTATTTTCAATCTGTACAATCTGTAGTAATAATATTAAAAATAATGACATGTATGTGTTAATATTTATTTTTTAAATATTATTTAATAAAAAGGGCAATTTTTGAAAGAGTTTTAATGTCATCCAAAATTTCCTGAATGGAGATGAAGGTTCGAAAGAACTAATTGCTCCCACCCCACCAAAGTACAAACTTAACTATATGTTAATAAAATATGATTCTAAAAAAGTATTTGCTGAAAAAACAGTAACGAATCCTAAAGAATGGGCTATTCCCTTTCCATAAACAATTCGGATGTTCACTTTTCAATGCCACATTTTTCTACTTTTGCTATTAATTATATTACAAAGTATTATATTTAACTATTTGAAGTTCAAAAATGTTTACATATTGTTAAGTAGCACTATTCAGCTGCTTACTTAAAAAAATTACAAAATAAATTTAAGCTTGATTTGTCCCTTCAGTATTATATAATTACTAATCATATATTTAAATTATATAAAAATAAATGATCTTTTTGTATTCTAAGTGAAAGATTAATTGCATTATTAAAAAAAAATACATCCATTTAAGTTTCCATTATTTATTTGATATCAAAAGCTTACATGATTGTAAATATTATGTGATGAATATGATCATTTTGTATTCTGATTACTGGAGCATTTTTTTGTAGCATTTTTTTAAAAAATTTAAAATTATCCTTAAGAATTTTCCATTTAGTATTTTTCCTTTGCTTGCATTTAATGACAACCATGTTCCATTTTGATTTTTTTAAAATATTATTTTCAGTTAGTCAAAGCTGTGGTTACTCAAATGAAAGATGCGTGTAAGAGCATATCTGAAAATGCAGTAGAAGCTGCAAAGTAAGTCATGGATTGTGTAACCTTAATGAATTTTTCAAATGCTGCTCTTTAATTTTATGTACTTCTTCAGCTGTACATTGATTATGAGGAGAGATGATTTATGAGTGACTTTTCACTATTGTATAAAAATCTATGCGTGATTACTTTAGACTACTTCCTAGAGGATTTTTTTATCATATTTTTGTAATTTAAAGGACTTTTAAACAGTTTCTTAAGATTTTACTTACTGATAAACAACATGTATTCTTTTTTTTTGAACATAGATTTAAGTAATTAAGTCATAGTAGTTACTCCTTGCATGATTGTTGCTGAAAATATTAACTTTCCAACTTTTTCCTGATCTAATTCTCTCTGTACATATCTTATGATATTAATTTAGCAAAAACTAAAAGTTGTTTTCCGGGTTTAATTTGAAATTGTCTGAAATTTTTAACAAATAAGTGTGGCTAATTATATTTGACTTTTGATTAGGTTTTTCTTTCTTGTCAGATAAGTTTCTTTTTATCTTTTGATCTTTGTTTTAAGATTTATTGAACCTTTTATTTTTCTCTCAATAAACTTCATTAGATTTTTTTTCAAAACACAGCAGTGATGTATTTTCCCCTCCTTTGTGATTTTGATGATAGGCAATACTCCTGAGTATTTTATAAAATCTTTATTATTATACATATGTTTTTTTTTTTACACTTAAGTATTTGACTTCTAATTTGATGAAAACATTTTTTATTAAAAAGTTAATTAGTATAATTCATTATAATTCTAAAAAAATTTGATAGTTATTATTAAAGGGGAAATGTTTCATAATTTTGCTATTTGCTTAGAATAACTGAACAATAATGGACAAATTTTTAAAAAAGGCTATCACATAAAAATTCTTTCAAATTTTTAAACCAGTTATAACTTATTTTGCATTAAATGTTGATGTTATTAGTGAGATATTTTGGAGGACCTTCTACTTTACTTGCTAATTGTAATTTAAAGACATTTTATAAAATTTTTATTAATTCTTAATTTTTTCTTCAAAAGAGAATTAGAAATTATTTAAATAAAGAATTTAGTATATTGAACCAAGCACACATAATAATCAAGTATTTTGACTTTTTTTTAAAAAAAATAATTCATTCAGTTGTACCTTATTGCAAAGTCTTATAGTATAAATTTGGACCCACTAAAATAAGCACTCTATATAACAAATTATATGTAATTTTGCACTATTAATAAGTATTTAAATTTTTTTAAGAATTTTTAATCAGATTTCTTAAGCATGCAGAACTTTTACTATAGTTAAAATGTCATAGTATTTCCTTTTTTCTTACAGACATAAACTAAAGGCAAAGTTAATGATGGAAAGAGAAACATTAGATGATAACATGTCTGCCATGTCTCTCGATGTTGCTAATCATGGAAAAATCATGGATGTTAAAGAGTTGGAGCAAGCCATCGATGGACTAAAAGCAGCTGATATTAAAGCTGTAAATATTGTTTTTTGTTTTGTATTAAAAATTTAATTTTAAAGTGTTTAGATTTTAAATAGTTTTGTATGGTTCTTATAGGAAGTTATTGAGGGGGTGGGGGATGCAATACAAATGAATAACATTTTGAATTTGTTTATATTAAAATAAAAAAAATTCCTAAAATTAACTGCAAAATTTAGGATTTCCCTCTTAGTTTTAAGAGATATATTACTTTTGATTTAAAAATTTCTCTTCATTTTCATTAGACTATAAAGGTTTCATTTCTGAAGTAAAAAAAATATTTCCTAAAAATGTGGTAATGTTTGAACTAAAAATTAATTTTCTTGTTCTTTTTTTTTCTTTTTTAAAAATTAGGTTGCTGGAAGAGTTATGAAGGCAAAGCCAGCCATGGCTTCTTTGGGACGATTACATGCTACACCTCATGTTGATGAATTGCTATAATTCTTCAATTTGTAATTAGGAAATATAAATAAATAGTTTATTTAAAAAGGTACATTTATGCCTCCAAATTGAATTTTATTATATGCTGTGGTATGCGAGTTGGATCATTTAGAACATCTGTATTCGTAGATGAAATCTGTTGGTATAAAAGAACACATTTTATGTTTCTTTTAAAAATCATTGTGACTAGGTATGTGTGGAAAAACTTTGTGTTTAATTCAACAATATTTCTGTCCTTAGGACTCTAATAAGTAAAATTTAGGGCAATAAATGATAGATTGACATATCTGTGCATGCAAAAAAATTTTGTTTTAGAAAATGTTAATTTTATTTTAAAATGTTTTTGAATTTTGTTGTATTTAAATAATTTTTTGCATTAATTATATAAGAATATTAACACGTATTGTTTCATCACATTCAGCACTTTGCTGTATTCAAAAGAACTTTATAAAAATCAGATTTTAATTTCATTTATTTGAAATAGTTAAAGGGTTCAATCTAATTATAGAAATTTTCTTAGTTGGATTATTCACCTTTTGACAATCTTTTCATTATTGATATTGATTTTAGAGACTAGTTCTTCCCATTTTGAACTATGAAAAGGAAAAGGTTATGACATTTACTCTTATTTTAGCCATAAGTAACAGTTTGTGAAAAATATTTATTATAGTTTCTAGTTTTCTATTATGTAAAATGTAGATCTTTTGCTTTACCAAGAAACTGATTTGTATGATTTATTTTTCTATTAATTTATTTCAAATAATAATTTGATTTGTTAAAAATCTAGCTGAAAATGTGAATTTTGAAGGAAGTTGCAATCAATAAAATATTTTTCATTTTACATGGTTGCATTTGTTTTTAAATTATGAAAACTGAAGTTCATGCAATGAATTCTTTCAAACTAACCATTGAATTGTCTTATAATTAAAATGATATTGTGCATCGAATAATGGATACTTTATGTAAATCAATATCAATTTATCGAATAAACATATGACATTAAAAAATTAAAAGAGGTAAATGCAGTTTAAAGTTAAGATGTACTTAAAATGTAATTTAATTTTTTAAAAAATAATTTTCTTTATAAAAAGTGAATTGAATGGATGTCAACACAACTTAGGTTAATGCAGTTTTTTATTTACCATAGTAAAATGAAAAAACTCATGTGCATGTAAATGAATATAAAATTTTTATTTAATTTACTGTTTCACTGTTAATTACAAATTACCAACAATCACATGGTATGTGTATTATTATATATACAGTCGACTCTTGATAATTCGAAGTTGAAGGGATCAATGAAAAACTTCGAATTATCAAGAGGGTAGGAAAAAACTCCCAAAATTTACGAAGAGAAAATTTTTTCTAACACATTTAAATTTGAAACTATGTAATAAAACAACAATTGTACATATGTATAAAATTATTTTAAAGTATTTTTAAAAAGTACATATTATAAATAGTATAAATATTATACAAAAGTTAAAAGTCCTGTATTAAAAGAATACATTTATGTATTAAAGACAACTAATAAAGGAACACATACTGTACATAATTAATTTTTTGACGAAAAAATCTGTTATTTTTTTATAGCATTCAATTTAACTTTGTCAATAAGTTTTTCTAGAATAAATGAAGCTTAAAAAACATCCACATCAACATGATTTTGAAAGAAAAAGTTGCATAGTTTGTTTATTGACACTTTATCTTCTGTCACAGTTATTGAAGTCAACTCTGATGGTCATCAAAGGGGCTACATTACAGGGGAGACAATGCAAGACAAAATATATAAGCTCCAGCCCTGTTTGCTACAGGACTGTACATGATAATGAGTGTTTGAGTTGTCGAAAGTTTTACTAGATCACTTCGAATTATGGCGTAACTGAGTGGTCTAGGCATCGGATCGTGGCTAGTATGTCACGTGTTCGATCCCAGTACCACTAAAGACCCGCCGTGTAGGGGAGCGATGCACGTTAAATCTGTCGAGTGCTCAAACGTCCTCCCGTTGGTGTGGTATGGTAGTTAGGAGAGGGGGTGCCAGTTCAGGTGTCGTCCGTGTCACTTGACCATGGTTCAAAATTACGCGGACCTTCGCCAAAAGCCCTCATGTTGCTAATCAGAGTGACGTTAATATTCTCTCACTCACTCACTCGAATTATGGTGTCTTGTATTCTGGACAGCTTGTAGATTTTACTTCGAAATATTGAGTGTACCAAAACGTATTGTTTTAGTCCCAAATATCGAGTTTTTCTAGGGGCTGAGCATATACTTCGAATCAGCGAGAGGTTCGTATGATTGCAAGTTTGAATTAGCAAGAGTCAACTGTATGTAGTAATTTCAGACTTGATTTAAGTCATTTGATATTAAGGTGATCTTTTTATCAGGTTGTTGAAATCGTTTTAGGAATGGAGAAATTTTTTTGTTATTATGAAATTCATATTTTATTTTAATTAAACATTGAATGAGCCACAAAACACAGCAAGAGAAACAGCTATGAAACACTACAGAGACACAGACATGATAGTTACACAAAGCATTCCTTGTTCACTTCAGAGATCTCAATCTTTTATAGTTTGGGTCAATCAGAAGCTGTTAAAATTGTATAATTTTTGGTAAATGTTTTTATTATTTCTTTAAATACCTGATGCAAGATTTCATCATCCTCTTCTAAAAATGCTAAGCTTTCAATTTTAGGAGAGATAAAATTGTGGTTATTTCCTGTTAGTGGAAAATTAAAAGTTAATTATATGTCATTTCATTATTAACATCTTGGAGGACTCAAACCATTATGGATTAAAATCTCTTGAGAGAAAATTTAACCGAAACATTCATAAACTTTTACTAGCCTAATTAAAAATAACTTATATAAAAATTTACAAAATAGCCTATCAAAAATGCTTTAAAAAGTAGAATTTAATACAGTTGGACCCCGTTTTAATGAACCCCTATTTAACGAATTTTTCTCTTTCCCCGATTTAAAATGAAGGTAAAAACTCCTGTTTAAAGAATAATACCTGAATTAACGAATTATTTAAACATCCAGAAAATTGTTTTATTAGTTTGTGTTAGAAAAAATGGATTTTTTTTTTTAAATTAACATTATTTTTGTTCGGAACAGAAAATTTTTTCTTGAAAGGGGCCAATTTCGATGGTAAAGGGGGTGCAGAGCATTATTAGACATAAGTGCAGATGAATCATGAGTAACCTATCGGGCGAGTTTTGAATAGGACAGGAAACTCCTTTCTTATCTCCTTCAACTCCACAATGCAAAGGATATTCTAAGTTTTTTATGATTATTTTACATTTGATGATGGATTGCCTATTCGTACAACTGAAATTCAAGAAATTGTTGATTTGTTGGAGCCAATGAATATCGATTCTAATGCAGAATATGATAATGAAATTCTTATCAAAACTGTTACATTTTCTAATTCTTCACATTTTTTGTGAAAACATACCTCATGCAGCAGGATGTAAATGACGCAATATATTTTCTCCTCTGCATTAAGTTGAAAAAAGAACTTTCGAGTCAGGAATCAAAAAGATCTTCGAACATCTATTTGTCAATATTTTAAAATTTCCATTCAAATGGTGCGTAATAATTCACCTTTATAGTATTTTTAGCTGTTAGGTAGAAAGTGTGTATAAGTTTTAACTATAGGTATTTTTTATGTGGGTTATAGAATTTCAAAAAGGTAAAAAATTTGTTTTTGTTTGGACCCCGATATAACGAACAAAATGTTTCATCTCGATGAATCGGGGTACAACTGTATATCATGTATGTAAGGACCAGTGCGTCAGAAAAATGTCATTTTTTACTTCAATTCGAATTTAAAAAAAAAAAATTAACAAGTTTTTATTTTTAATCAGTAATGCAATCACTCTTGTTATCAATAACTTTTGCTATCTAGTGTGCAAATTCTAGATACTAGATTGATACAAATCAATTGAATTTTATTTTTGAGCAAAATATCTGGAGATGGCACATTTTGGATATCATCCAAATTTCTAAATTCTTTGTCATATAGTGATTGGACTACAAATAGAAACCCAATGGTTGCAAAGTTGAGTTAACATAGTAGGTGAGGCAGTACCTCTCACTCCAGTTTATTTTTTCCCCAGGGCTCGTATTGTGCATTATTGTGTTGCAGATTAACATCACACAATCACTGGGCACTTTTCAACTAAAGATTTACAGGAAAGGTTGTTGAATGGAGATTTGAATTATCCTGCATATTTGCTGACAATGTTTTCAATATAAATACTTGACATTTGAAATGAAAGTTTAACAGATGGACCGGCAACAATCAGGTTGCTGTCGATTGTTTTGCCTGTTAACGTTATTTATTGCCTTATTCAGCCATGCAATTTAATGTTTGGATTGAGAGAGAGAGAGAGGTTCTCTCCAATATATTAATAAAATGATATTCAAATTCATTATCTTTTACATGCAATAGAGATGTGTAGTTAAAAATAGTGTTAGAATTATGGAACTTAGGTAAAAAATAAACTGGTAAAAGGAACTTAGTTGATTTGCTTATTACTTGGCTAGTATAATAGATGTTAGACATTGCTGTCAGGAATGGACTGTTTTTATTAATATGCGTAATTTTTCAATGGCTACAAAATAATTGCGCGCTATATAATATACAAAATACATATTAAATAACCCAGTGGCTGAGTGGTAGCGTATCACGCTTCTACGCCACAGGTCCGGGGTTCAAATAACGAGCGAAGCAAGGTCGACTAAGCCCTTCATCCCTTCAGTGGGTCGATAAATGAGTATCAATATTGCTTGGGAACTTAACACTGGGAGTTTCGTGTCAGACTAGTGGTCAAGGTAATAGACTCGAGGCCGACGTGTCATGAGTTCGAGCCTGGCATCGCTGAAGATCAGCCGTGTAGGGGACGATACACATTTATTCGGTCGATGCTCAAACGTCCTCCCGAGGTGTAGTGTGGAAGTTAAGAGAAGGGGGTGTCAGTTTAAGTGTCGTCCTTGTCACTTGACCATGGTTCAAAATTGCGAGGTCCATCGCCAAAAATTTCGAGTATCTGAATAGTACGGCGTTGATATTCACTCACTCATTCGCGTCAGACTGACCACCTGACCGGAACATCTCATGCACGCCAGTGCTCAAGGTCATAAAAGCTGAGATGTGCACGGGAGGCCTTGACCTCTATGGGCTGTAAGTTTAGCTTTTTACATTTAAAATAGTGCACGAAGTGAATAACTTCATGATTCGTTCTAACAAAAGCTAGAACTTATAATTTTTTTCTTGGAAATCTTTTATTTTATATTCCCATTAGAACTAAATAGATGGACTTAATATAAATTTGAACAAAATTATAAATAACAAGTATTTGGGCTGTTAACGTGCAAATAATAAAAATGAAACATTGAATGAAAATAGAAGGAATCATCTTAAATTATTTTTTAAAAAGTACAAATTTTTTTTTTATTAATAAAAATTTGTTGACAAAATGCATTTTTTAAGCACTCATAAACCTGATTCTCATATTGAAGATATTATTATAAATTACAACACAAGCTATATATATACTAATGCACACATAGTCCTCGCTGCCAACATTTTTTTTTTTTTTTATATTGGACAGAAAAATTAATTGAGAATTGCAGTGCGATGTTGCATTTTGAACACGAGGGTTGTTAGTGAAGACTTCATCACCTATCACAAGTAATGAGAAAGGCAATTAAATCGGTACCCTACTCTCAAAACTTCCATACAACACTAAGACAAAACAGTGAAGAAATACTGGCTTTTGTGACAAGTGTTGGTCCAATAAAAACTGAAGAAGCGATGTTTTCATTTCCTACTTTATATTTTTTTTTTATTTATAGTTAACTCTCTCATACCAATATATATTAAGTAGCTGTTACCCGCCGCTTCGCTGGGTATTTCATGATGTTTTATAAATTTTTACTGCTTATATATATGTATAAATTATTGATATCTAAGTCCTAGCATTAAGAATTTGATTGAATTGAAAAATATACTTATACCTGTAACTGTCACCTGTTGATAAAAAAAAGGGCAGAACTCATCTAATTTGTATTTTCTAAAAATCTCTAAAATTGAAGCATAGAATGATGTTTGCTCTTTCGTAACCCAAAACCCAAGTGGATTCCCGCAAAACCAATTTTCGGTGGATCTCTACTCCATAAATTGAACATGCAAGCCAAATTTCAAGTCTAAATCTAACAGAAAAAAGCAAAAGTTTTACTATCAATATCCCCGTATCCCGTTGAAGCCGTTTTCCCAATATACCGCTCTTGAGCGATTTCAATTCAACAAAGAAAATGCAACCAATTTCATTATTATAGTCTTGTAGCTCGAAAAAGTATTTTTTTTGTCAATAAGTCCCAGTAACCCCTGCAACCCCCAGAATTGATTTGCTTTAAAATTTATTTTAGTGGATCCCTATTCAACAAAGAAACATGCTTACAAATTTCAAGTATGGGTCTAACATTAAAAACAGGAATTTTTTTCTGTAACTCCTCTTGACCCCTCGCAAACATCTTTGGGGTCAATTTTCATTTTACTCTTTGTTAGAGGAACTCTATTTCATGAAAGGAACATGCCTACCAATTTTCAAGCAGGATGATCAAGTAGTTTAAAAATGGAAATATTTATCGATTACGCCTCTTAATCTCCCGAAATTAAACTTAGTAGTTGATATTCGCGAAACCCATTTTGTAGCGGTTCTCTACTTTACGAAAGGAATCTGCTTATCAAATTTCAAGACTGTACGTCTAACAGTTTAAAAATGGGGATAATTGTCTATAACGCCACTTGAGCCCCCGCAACGCCACTTCTGGGTCTGTTTTCACAAAACCCATTTTGTAGGGGAATTGCACTCTATGAAAAGGAATCTGCTTAGCAAAATTTGAAGACTGTGCGTCCAATTAATTAAAAATGCAAAAAAATTATCAATAACGCCCCTTGAACCCCCGCAACACCACCTAGGGGTCGATTTTCACAAAACACATTTTGCAGTGTATTTCTATCCTATGAGAGGAATCTGCTAACCAAATTTCAAGACTGTGAGTCTAATAGTTTAAAAAAGAAATAATTATATCTGCCCTTAACCCCCGCAACACCCCTTGGGGGTCAATTTTCTCCAAACCCGTTTTGTAGCGGATATTTACTCCATGAAAGAAACATTCCTACCAATTTTCAAGCAGGTAGGTCAAATAGTTTAAAAAAAAATATTTATTCTTTACGCCACTTATTCCCTGCAACGCCACTTAGAGGTCTGTTTTCACAAAACCTTCTTATAGCTGATCTACTCTATGAAAGAAATCTCTTTATATCAAATAAAGACTGTGCGTCTAATAGTTTAAAAATGGAAATAATTATCTATAACGCCCCTTAAGTCCCCTCAACGCCACTTGGGGGCAATTTTCACGAAACCCATTTTTAGCGTATCTCTACCCTATGAGAGGAATCTGCTTACTAAGTTTCAAGACTGTACGTCTAATAACTTAAAAATAGGAATTTATAACGCCCCTTAAACCCCGCCCCCGCAACACCCCTTGGGGTCAATTTTCCCAAAACCCATTTTGTAGCGGATATTTACTCCAGGAAAGAAACTTACCTACCAATTTTCAAGCAGGTAGGTGAAGTAGTTTAAAAACGGATATATTTATCTATTACGCCCCTTAATCCCCCGCAACGCCACTTAGAAGTCTGTTTTCACAAAACCCGTTTTGTAACTGATCATTATTCTACGAAAGGAATCTATATATCAAATTTAAAGACAGTGCGTCAAATAGTTTAAAAATGGAAATAATTATCTATAACGCCCCCTAAGCCCCTGCAACGCCACTTGGGGGTCGATTTTCAGCAAACTCATTTTGTAGCGGATCTCTACTCTCTGAAAGGAATCCGCTTACCCAATTTCAAGATTGTACATCAAGTAGTTTAAACATGGAAACAATTATTATTAAAGCCCTTAACCCCCCGTAACGCCCCTTGCGTTTCGAATTTCGGAAAATCCTTTCTTAGCTGATGTCTACTCTATCAAAGGAACATGTCTACCAAATTTCAAGTCTGTAGGTTGAATAGTTCCAGAGATTTCGTGATTAGTCAGTCAGTCAGTCAGTCAGTCAGTCAGTCAGTCAGTCAGTGAGTGAGTCGCTTTTCTCCT